>VZQC01007259.1:626004-799191 GCA_009823505.1 Rhizomys pruinosus | reverse complement strand
AAAAAAAAAAAAAAAAAAAAAAAAAAAGCTTAAGAGAGAGAGAGGTCTTATCTGTTGGCTATATCTGTGAGATATGTGTGAAACCTGGGTTCTCTTTAAGCCTTGCCTGGCCTTTCAGAGAACGGACTGGGATCTTTGAGGGGTAATGTTAGGGCAGCCTGGAGTAAATAACCTTTCAAATATCCTTGGATTTTATAACATGGTGTCCTAAAGTATGTTCTTTCCTAGCTTGTCAGTTTGGGCTGCAGAAACATGTAGACTACTTCACAAAGCCTCTGGGGTCTCCAGAAGCTCTGCTGTCTGGCTCCTTTTTATTGTGATTCCTTGACTTTTTGTGCATTGTAAATGTGCTTCCTGATGCTCCAGTTCTGTCAAACTGAGCCTCAGGGATCCCGAGGGCCCCCCATGCTCAAACTCTCTGGGTCTTGGCTCACACTGTCTTCTCCCAAGTCTACAGGGATGTCCCCTGCTTCACTTCAGACTAGTGGTGGCCGTGCTTCACAGGCCCATAGTTTGTTAGTACACCTGTTTCTCCATCATACTCGGGACCACTTGGGAACAAAGTCCCGTCTGCCTACTCTGTGTCAGTATCACCACAGACAGCACAGATTCTCACTCTGGACATGCTCAGTGCAGTTTTGTGGACAGTGTTAGAGCGCTAGGGCCTGTGTCCTTGTGGCATGCAGAGAGCTGTCCTTACATGTGTCCTGGTGGCATGCAGAGAGCTGTCCTTACATGGTCCATCATTAACTCTCATATGAAGAACAGTCACAAAAGGAAAATCACCACTGAGAGGTCTCTACAGTTTAGGGACACAAGAGAGACTTTATTTCACTAACATAAGATGAAAGAGAAAGGGCTTTGTCTGGGCTAAGGAGATAGGTCAGAGCGGTAGAGAACTTGCCTAGCTTGCATGAAACCCTAGGTTCAATTCCCAGGCCTGGAGAAAAGAATGGGGTATCCTTATGTTTTCAACACTGAATACACTGCAATTGCCATGTGAGGCAAGCTGTAGTTTTCATGCCCTTAGTAGAGCTGTTCCTGCAACACGGAACTCCCTCCAGCTTACTTCTCCTATGGAAACGGACAGTCTTTTCAGACCCTTATGTTCTGTTTCAAGCAGTGCTGGGGTGTTGTTCCCTTTCCTGTTACGCCTGTATTCATTTGATGTTGGGGGGCTAGTTCAGGTGTACTATGAACTGGCTTGAGGACCTTGAGCTGATAGATTCATGTCTCTGATACTCAACTTCTTGCAGTAAAATGATGGGATGTGCCTTGACCTTTGGAGAGATTCCCAAGGCTCAGAAGAAGATGCAGATGGGAGGTAGGTGTGCCTGCTTGGTTTGATGTGAAGAGATTTGTACTTTTCTGAAGATGGTTCATCCTTCAACAAATTTGAAAACGCCTGTGCTACAGAGTATATTTTTGGGAGGGTAGTTGTGTGTGCTTATAGTTTCAGGAGCTTGGGTCAGGCATGTTCCTGTATACCCAGAAAAGGATGGCTCCTCCATCATCCTGACAGTACAACAGTGTCAAGAGAGACCCAAGGATGCTTCTATCACTTCTTCCCTCCCATCTTCCGGTAGGAGCACACAGCAGGATCTGTATATACTTGGTTACATCTAGGCCCGCTCTGGTTAGATTTGACTAACCAGTGCACTGTCAGGTATGGTCATCACATGGCCTCAATGACAAGCCTCTCTGTTTGGATTGGGTTCTTCCCTGAGGATTTCACTTGGTTCCACAGGAAGCTCTTGCATGTTGTCAAGACTCCTGACAAAGGTGGGAGCCGTCAAACAGTATACTACATTCTGGAACCCAGAGCTGTGGTCAGGAGGAAAAGCTATCAACTAAATAGATAGGAGTATCTCTAGCCAGTAGGCCTACTGCTGTTGTGACTCTTCACTGAACTCCCAGTTGTATAACTTATTTCTAGGCTTGGAGGCTATAGTACAATTAAGGAAGTTGGATGTAAATTAGGTACTGTAATTACATTTATGTGATACAGTATATACCTACAGCATGTACTGGCAGAGGAACTGGCCTCAATTTTGCGTCTATTGGTTATGTCAAGCATTTGTGCCAATTTTAAACAATCAAGATATGTATATATATATATATTTTTTTTTTTCCAAGTGGAGAATGAATTTATGTATTATTGGAAAAATGTCCTGGAACTAACATCACAGCTGTTGTGAAAATGTTTTTGAGGGCAGCCACACAATCATCTTCATGCTAACCAGTCCAGGAAAATAAAATAACTACCAAATGGGGAATAATAGTTAGGAAGTTTGAGATTTGTTCCTCCAAAGCAGTATCACAAATAAAGAAAATAGAGGTACCAGCCACCTTCCATTGCCGGTTTAATGAGGTGTTGTTATTGACACATATATTAAAACCTAAGGTTTCTGTTTAGCTGAAGGAATGGTTTACCACTCAGCTTCATTATCTTGACTTTAGACTCAAGCAGTAATTGCTGACACACCGGCATGGCTCCATGTTGGTTTCTCCTGAGAGCTGGTGGGAAAAGAAAACAAAACCAACACCAGCTTTATGTAGCCAGGAGAGATCTCTTCACTGGAGACCAGATGGAGATTCAGTGAGATTTGGTTCTCCATTGTAGGGACATTCTGTGTTTTCCTAGTGCAAAAACTCAGCCTAATTTCACCCGAATTTTTCTCCCAAGGAAGTAGGAGGGAAAAAGCTGCTAAATCTCTCACAGTGTGGAAAGCAGACCCGTTGCCCTTTTCCTAGCAAATTAGGATAACGCACTAGGACATTCTTTGCTAAAGTCTTATTTAGCAAGATTACAATTCACCCCCTTTTGCCACTGCATTGTCTCCTCCTGAAGAAAGGGTGATTTACGAGCCCTCTAGATCTTCTTGTGGTATTAATAACATCTTGAGCCAGCTGTTTTATTGGGTGTACACAGAGGGTAATTAGAAACATCTGAGAATCCCATCGTATGCCCAGAACACCATGACATTGAACAGAAAAGGAAAAAAGTTCATGCCAAAGTTGTATACTCAGTAAATACATGGATTCCTCATTAGACAAACTTCTCTTTTTGTTATATGCCATGTTCCATAAGCAGCCAAACCCTTTAGGCTGAAAATATCCTTTTATTGAAATATACTCATTGCAAAAATCATGGCCTTATTTGGTAAAAGATTTGTAACTCTGCTATCCATACGGTGATTATTTCGCTGCTGCCAATGCCACAGTGTAGACCGTTTTCTGCCAGAAAGATTTCTTTTTGTTTTTACCTGGCAGTGGGTTAAAATTTAGAATTCCAAAGGAGCTCATTTAGGAAATTAACCCTTAGAAACATCCTGCGCCAGGGGCCAGTAGCTGCAGGACCTCGGGCTCTGTCTCGGCTGGTGTTTGGAATCAGATCTGCTGTGCTGATGGCTCAGTCGGAAGTATTTGGATAATGCAGCAAGAAGAGCAGAGGCATTGCATCCCCAGCCTCCCTTCCTTAAGACAAGAATCTTGAGAAGAAAACTTGTGGTCAATGGTTCTGTCCTCTTCATTCACCCATAGCAAGACCTTGTGAGAAGTCAAGGTTGAGTTGCAGATGGAACGTTAGAGCCACTTGAGTGTTTGGCTAGAGGATATTTGTGACTTATGAAGCCACTGGAAGAAGGAAAAGTCGGCTCACCTGGGTAAGAGTGTTTCTAGGGTTTGACAGTTGTTGGTAGCTTGGGCTTCAAGTTCCTATCTTCTCTTATCCCCAGGTCATAGTTTCCAGGCCTGCTGAGACTGTGGGCTGCCTAGGGTAGTTTTAAAGGTACAGATAATCAGCTTGCATTCTTGCACCAGAATTTCTGAGTTTTCTTTGAGTTTGTATATCTTGTGAAGAAGAAGAAGAAGAAGAAGAAGAAGAAGAAGAAGAAGAAGAAGACGACCACCACCACCACCACCACCCATGCAGGCAATTGTTACTCATAGCTCCAAGTGGAGAACACATGGTTAGTCGGCACTCCATACCTTTTAGTATGTGTAAATCACTGGAGATTTTACCTAAATTCAGCTTCTGAAGTAGTAGGTTTCACTGGGGCTGGAGACTACATCTGTCTGCCCATCCCAGGAGATGTGACGCTGCTTCCACAGTGTATGTTGTTATCATGAATTTGTATTTTGTGTGAATATATCTGAGTATGTGCTTGTCCATGGGAGTGGGGTGCACATGCATGTAGGGTGGATAGACAGCAGAAGACAACCTTGGGTAGCATTTCTCAAGCATTGTCCACTTTTCTTTCTATGAGCAAGGTTTCTCTCTGACTTGGAACCCTCCAGGTAGGCTGGGCTAGGCTGGCTGGCCTGCAGGTCTCTGTGACCTCTCTCTCTCTCTGCTTCCCCGGTACCAGTATTACAAACATGCAATGTCACGTCTGGCTTTTTTTAGGTGTCAGACCCTGCTCTGTATAACTATAAAGCAAGCCTTTTATTGACCAAGCTGTCTTTCCAGTCCCCATGACATTTATTTATTGAGTTCCAGCAAGAGCCAGAAGACTCAGTCAGATAATCAGATGATACTGACTTTTTGCACATCTCTGACCTCTGTTGTCTCTCTTAAACTTGAGATTTCCTCACTTTGTCTGGTGGTCTCTTGGGCACAGTCTTCACCAGAATATCTCAGACTTTGGGGCACCTATGTATCCTTCCTACGTGAAATACTGTGTGGTGTGCCCTGCCCTGTCACACTGCCATCTTAGCATGCTCTGGCACACTCTTGTGTGACAATTCTTCAGAATTTTCAGGAGACAGAAAGTCTGAGGATGCCCCTTAAATTCCAAGGGCCAGGTGTCAAGCTCTCTGAAGAATTTTTGTCTTCTCTACCCTAGTAAAGCTGACTGTTAGCATCCCAGGAAGTGGAATGTCCTTTGACATTCTTTGAGTTGAAGCCCAAATCCCCAAGTGAAGGTCTAGGTCCCTCATCTGTGCAGCATTCAACAGAACATCATTGCACCTAGCGAGCTATTCTGATTTGGAAAGATGATAATCTTGGTTTAATAGTCATAAGACAGATATTTGAGTTTTGCTGGGAGAGTTAGAAAGGAAGATGGTAGTTACATAGTACCATCTTACTCTAGTTAAGTCCTCTGTGTAGTTATTACGAGGTACTTCAACAATGTCCAAAGGTACAGATTTTAGAGTTAAGATAACATATGCTTGGATAATTCTTGCTGCTCCCAAACTCACACAGCCATCATGTTTTATGATAATGCAACAGACCTGGGCTGAGCCTGCAGATTTAAAGTCCTGAGATTTCAACTTGAGAACGTGTTGAACATGAATCAGTTGAATTACCAGAAAATCACAGCAAAGCTATGATTCACCTTCCAACCCTCCCAACCTTCTTGCATTTCCTTTACCTCCTTCTGGGCTCTTATTTTTTCCCAATGGTCTACTGATTCCCTTTCATTTCACTTGTATTCATTAGTCATGGCCTTAGCTGGATGCTTGCTGAACTCCCTGTTACCCCAAAGCCCACAATGATGGTTGGAAGAAGAAAATCCTGTGTAAAAAATTTTTCACAAGCTGGGCAGTGCTGGGCAATGGCAAGATGCATTTTATTTTTGGTTTTGTTTTCTATAGTTGGGCAGGAGTGAGTGTTATAGCTGGCATCTAGTAGGCAGAGGCCAGGGCATTTAAACATCCTATAATACCTGGGCATCCACTACAGAAGATAATTATTTGCGTTCCAAATGCCGAGAGTGTTAGCATTGAAAATCTCTGCTCTAGACATCTGAAGATGGCTGGTTTTTCTTTTGGGACATTTTGACCCTTGCTCTCACATTTTGTCCAGGTCAAAAGAAAACCCTGCCTCTTGGCCTCAGATGGTCGTCTAGGAGAAAACTCCACTGGTTTCTGTCACGGATGGATGCCTGGAGTGATGGTGCTGGGGCTCAGCTGCCTCTCAGCTGTCCTTGGAATTGTGCAACCTGATCAACCATCCCAGGCTTCTGAAGCCTTCATGCATTCATGGCAACTTAAGTGAGAAGGATGATGTTGAGTTGTAGAGAGTACCGAGGTCAAGATGGGTTGGGTTGTCTTGGAAGGACACCTCTCCCCAACCCAGCCAGCTTGATTGGCCTTTATCATATGGTTTCTCTGGAAACTGAAAGAAGAGATAACATGTGGGAAACACTTATCTCAGGAGACATCTTTCGGACATCTGAGAAGTGACTGTGTGATAGAAGCCCCTTTTCAGTACTAGCAGCTGCTACCGTGGACAGTTAGGCCCAGTATGTCGGAGCAGGGATGATCAGGAGAAAATGCTGAGTATGTTTATTTGAAAGATAGCATCACTGCATGTTCAAATAAACCTAGCGCCTTGGGAGGGTATATGTTTGTTATTTTTAACCCAAGTCTCTTCACCGATGCCTTTTGAAAGGTCATTTTGCCAAGTTTGAAAGAAAAGGAAAAAGAAAAGAGTCAAGTATTACATGTCTGATTTTTAACTTGTTGAGAAAGAAAAAAACCTCTTTGTGTTCCAAATCTTTATAGGTTAGCTCAACAGTGATGACAATCCTGCTGTGTGAGCTCATTGTTGGATTGAGAAGTGGCCCTAGAGAGCAAGGAAAAGATGCTGCGCCCACCTGCTTGTAACCCGGGGGACATTTACCCCTTATGTTTTGGTGATCCTGCCCAGGAAACTTAGAGTTTGTACAATTGCATATCTTGTAGGTCTTTTCTTGAACAAAATACCAGCTTTTACTTCCATCAACAGAGAGAAGCTATATATGTTAGTGCATGCCTTCATGAGAAACCAAACCCATGCCTCATATAGCTGGGTTTTATCCACTTGTCTTTTTTTTTTTTTTAAAGCCTGACTTTTTTTTTTTAATTTTATTCACCTCTGTATGTGTATGAATGTACTGTCTGCATGCAGGTTTGTGCACCCGTGTCGTGCAATGCTACGGAGGCCAGAAGAGGGTCTCGGATTCCCCCGGAACTGGAGTTCTCCTGGAATTAGAGTCACAAATGGTTCTCAGCCACCATGTGGGTGTTGGGGATCGAACCTGGGTCCTCTGCAAGAGCAGTCGGTGCTCTTAACCACTGGGCTATCTCTCCAGCCCCCACTTATCTTTTTTAAAAGTTGTAAAATATATGTAATATAAAAGTTGTCATTTCAAATGTTTTATAGTGTTCGTTTCAGTAGCATTGAGTGTATTCATGGTACAGAATGGCCATGGTTACTGTCCATTGAACAGAGCTTTTCATTACCTCAGATAGAATCTACACCCATTAAACAGTTACTACCCTAACTTCTCCCTGAAAAATCTCTGTAACCTTTCTCTTTGTCTCTAAGCAATTGGGGTTTCCTGGGTGTTTTATATAGATAGGCATAATCTTAAAGCATTTATCTTTTAAAAATTATTAAAAATTATTTTATTACAAAAAAAAGGCCATGCGTGGTGGCGCATGCCTTTAATCCTAGCACTTGGGAGGCAGAGACAGGTGGATCTTTGTGAGTTCAAGGCCAGCCTGGTCTACAGAGTGAGTTCCAGGACAGCCAGAGCTACAGGGAGACCCTGTCTCAAAAAGTCCAAAAAATTTTTTATTACATCTATATTTTTGTGTATATATGAATATGTATAGGTGCATATACTATGTGTACACTATGCTATACAAGTAGCATAGTATACATTTGTAGGTCAGAGGATAACTAGCAGGAATTGGTTTTCCCCTTCTATTATGTGGGTCCTAGGGATTAAGTTCAGATTGTGAGGTTTGGGACCAAGTACCTTTACCCACTCAGCCATCTCTCTGGCCCCAGCACTTATCATATTGTGACTAGCTTATTTGATTGAGCATAATATATTTAAAGGTTCATTTGCTCTAATGAGCATAACATGTTTGAGTCTTCTGTCCTTTCCATTTTTTCAAGACACAGTCTGATTCTGTAGCCCTTTTACTTTTTAAGGCTAATTAATCTATTGTCTAAATATACTATCCTGGGTGTTTCTACTTTTGGCCATTGTAAATAACAGTGATGTGAACATCGGTGCACATGTATCCAAATCCCTGCTTTGAATTTTTCTTGGGGTGGGGGTTGTGGGGGGACACGAACAAGTTTTGAAAATCCAAAGTCTGGAATGCTGAGCATTGATATGACACTCAAAAAAGTTTTACAATTTGAAACACTAGAGATTTTTCTGATTAAGGATGAATGTAATCTGATAAAGACTATGCAAATATTCTAAAATGTAAAAATGCTCTGAAATCTGAAACCCTCTAAGCACAGGGGAGCAGGTAATTTCCTGCACCTGCAGGTGGAGCGGCTGGGCCCTGGGGAGGTGCATGATTCATTTTTGGAGGAACTGCCTTTCTGGTTTCTGCAGAGGTCGTCCGTGTTCTGTTCCCCACCACAGCATGCAGCATTCGATTCCTTCACATCCTTGGACCTTCCTTCTCATTCATTAATAGCCATCCCAGTGGGCATGAAGTGATACATCATGGCTTTGATTTGCATCTCTCTGATGATGGGTGAGGCTGAGCCTCTTCTCAGGTGCTCATTGCACATCCTGTGATTTCCTTTGAAGGCATGCCTCTTCAGGTCTTTTGCCCAGTTTTGAATTGGTTTGATGTGGTTCTTTTTTTTTTTTTTTTTTTTTTTTTAATAATTTAGTTTTTTTTTTTTTCAATTTTTTTTTTTTTTTTTTTTTTTTTTTCAAACAACTAGAATTTCCATTTTCCAAACCTAATTGTAGCATTTCTACGAGGAATCTTTTGGGAGACCTGCATTCTGGTTCTGTCTCTCTTACTTGGATAAGACTCATTTTGTAAGTCTTAATTTCTTTATCTCCAAAGAAAAGTCAAAGGAGTGGAGGCTTAGGCCCCCTGGCAGCCATCAGCACCGTGTCGGCCTTCTGATGCAAACCCTGTCCCAGGGGGTCTCGCAGCACGTAGTGTGGATGGCTTAGACTGTCTTAGTATGCTTTACTCTGCAGATATTTTCTGTTATTTCCAAGCATGCACATTGCATTCCCTTTTGTACTTTTTTGGCTCTGCTTTTGATGTGAATCAAAAGTTGGTTGTGTACAACTGCAGTGATATATCGTGTGGCGATGTGTCATCGGCCTGACAAGTTTGATCAGAAAGCTTGAGACCTTGAAACACTGGACAGGCTTACAAATGACTCTCTATTATTCTTACTTAGATTTTTCAACTCCAAGTTCTCAGAAAAGTTTGGCTGGGAACAGAATGACTCCGTGGTGGTCTGAAGGAAGCACAGCTTGTTTGGAGTGGGATGAAAGAAGAGAGTGGGGTTGGGCCAATAGGTTGGAGAGGGCTGAGGTTTTTATTTTCTTAGGAGAATGAAATGTGAAGCTGTGCTCCACAGATTGTGCTGGGGCCCTGTTACAAGTAAAAGCATTTGGATGGTTGAAGACTGAACATCCGAGCCACACTCATCCACATCCCCTCACTGGGGTTGAAAAAGTTAAAAGGCAATTATAAAGTTGGGGAAAATCGTTTTCGTAGTAGTTGAAGGGGTAGGTTTTCCAGTGTATCTTTGAGTTAATTCATCTCCTGCCAATTCCCCGGGCTATCTTCATTTCCTTGGATTAATACTTCTTGGATTTTTTTTCTTAGTGTGCAATTAAAGAAAAGGTCAGATACATGAGCATTCAACAGTCAGAGTGCCCAGTTACCAGTGCTATGCCGGTGTTAGCCACCCGGTCCTGGGTCCCCAGGGTGCCAGAGACTTTATATTCCTGTCAGGCAGTGGAGCAGAGAGGAGAGAAGCTGGTTCTTTGCCTCTCTGGATGTCTCTCCCAGGGTCTCTGGGATCTTCTGTGTCCTCACTGAGGGCCACAGCTGCTATCACTGGAGGTCCTCTTCAAGCCCAGGTTCTCACAGCAGGTTCCCAGAACTCTACCCACATTATATTGTTATTGTTGTTACTACTACTACTACTGCTACAGAGTTTCCATATGTATCCCATGCTAGCATTGAAATCGATGTCCTCCTGACTGGCCTGAGTACTGGTTTTATGGGCGTGCACTGCCATGTTCAGACTGCCTGCATCTTTATCAAAGGCCTCTCTAGTAAGCTGTCTTACAGTTCTCCTGCTTGAGTGCTCCTCTATTTTCTGGATAATTATACCTAAATTAAAGTTAACTATCCTAGTACCAAATCCTTATAAGTGAGTATATATCCTGGTATGACTGCAGGCATCAGGGAAATGGAAAGGAACAAGGGAGGTAAAGAGAAAGAGGGAACCTGAGAGAGATGACTAGGAGGAGGCAGGTGTCACTAAGGGAGAAATCGATAACATGAGAGTATTTAAATGGGTGGGAGAGGGAGGGTTATACAAGGAAATTTGGGGCTAAAGAGAAAGAAGGAGCTCAAGAGAGCTGGGGCCATGGGAGACTGGTGTTATCAAGGGAGAAATGGCAAAAATGGGGGCACTTTAAATGAGGAAGACATGGAGGGAGAGTTAGACAGGGAGAGGGAGCGAGGAGACATAAATAATGCCTAGCTAGTATAAAAAATCTGAGGGAATCATATTACTCTAACAATCTAATGACCAGTTACACATTCAATATCTGTACATGCGTCCATGTGCATAGGTGAAGGCTACGTAACAAGAAACAGTGTCAGACAGGAGAAACCTGCCTTTGAGTTATTGGCTAGGGTAGTCCAAGAGACTCCCCAAATTACACAGATTGTTGCCACAGCCCATGATTACCTCCCAGAACTTGCAAGTAAGACCCTACTGCTGAAAACAGAACATACTCTGGAGACCTGGTCTGGGGCAGTGGAGCTGGACCTGACCTGGAAGCCACCTCCTCTGACGGCCAGCTCTCACAGCTTTGGAGAGCACCACACAAGGTGCTAAGGGAGAGCAGCAATCGGTGGTCCAACACCAGCTTCGAGGCCAAATATCCACATCAGTGTCATGTCTGACACAGCAAATGACATTGGTGCAGTAGTGGACACTTTTATCTTGGGGGCAAGAAATGGGTAATTGGACTTAAAGCTCACTCATGGGTGCTATTGTACACATAGCCACATACACATGGATGGAGAGGTCATAGATCTTAGGGAAATCCCCAAGGCTGTCATACCCCTAGAAAAATGTAACTTTTTACTAGACCCGAACGCAATTTTTTCTTAAACTTCATTTGTATATCATTTAAAAATTAATCTTTTGCTGAGTGTTGTACATACCTTTAATCCCAGCACTCAGGAGGCAGAGGCAGGCATATCTCTGTGAGTTCAAGGTCAGCTTGGTCTACATAGTGAGTTCTAGGATAGCTGGGACTTAAAGGGAGACCCTGTCTCAAAAAGACCAAAAAACAGCCAGGTGTGGTGGCGTACACCTTTAATCCTAGCACTCGGGAGGCAGAGGCAGGTGGATCTCTGTGAGTTCAAGGTCCGCCTGGTCTACAGAGTGAGTTCCAGGACAGCTGGTACTTAAAGGGAGACCCTGTCTCAAAGATAAAAAAAAGACCAAAAAACATTATTTTTTTTAGAATATATAACATATAGTATAAAAGAGTCAAAAGGGTGAGAAGAGTACTGTTATGTAAAATCTAAGTTTTCCTCCCATTTCAGTCCTATAAGCACGCAACTCTCTTAGAGATAAGAACTTGTTTCTACTGCTTTGTCTTTCTCAGAATTGGTATGTATTGTTAGATATCACAAAGCTTTGAGAATGTATTACCTACTATATTGTGCTGTTTGTTTATTTCACAATTCATATCAGTGCAAATACATCTGCTTTGTTTTAAAAAGCTGTATAATATTCTATTGTAGCAATATATAGCTGATTTAATCTGACTAAATTGTTAACATTTGCCTTTTCAGCTTTTGGTATCATCCAAGCTGCATTAGATAATAATTGTCTTAACCTTTGTATTAGTTTTTGCCTGGCAAAAACAACTTAAGGAAAGAATTATTATGCCTCACAGTTTGAGGATACAGACCATCATACCAGGGAAGGCATGGTGGCAGGAACCAGAGGCAGCTGGTCACAGTGCGTCCATAGTCAGCAGGCAGAGCGATGAATACTGGTGCTCAGCTGACTTTCTCCTTTTCATTAGGTTCAGGACCACAGCCCATGAAATGGTGCCACCCCCATTAACCCAACTCTAGATGACTCTTCACAGAGATGCTCAGAAGCTTGTCCCCCTCAGGGATTTTAGATCCTGTTAAGTCGATAATCAGTATTACCCATCACAATGCACATTTGGGAAGATATCAGGGTAAACTCAAAAACAATCAGTAAGCCAAAGTCTGTGCACTTACTAAAAATTACATATTTGTCATATTATCTCCATTGGCATACTTTTCAGTATGGTCGGTTCACATTTTGAGCTCTGCCGCTGACTAGTATTTTAATTTACGTTCCGCTTGTGTGTGAGACTGTCTTTTCAAATGTTTGAACCCAAGTCTTTAGTCTTGGCATTGTTTATACTTGGATGGAGAATCCTGTGTTTCAGGGGTCATCCTGGGTATTGCAAGATGCTGGAAACAAACTTGAGTGTTTGTATCACATTCATGTGAACTCACCACACAGTGAGGGTGGTCCCAAACACCTGGCCTTCCTGCCACCACCTCCCAAGTGGTAAGATGTCAGGTATGTGCCCCCATCTTAGCTTGAATCTTGTTAGTTAAAGGTGCCAGCTTTGCCTCTTGTTCAGCTGTTATGCCTCTTCAATCTTAGGCATAAATTTCCAGTGTGAAACATGGCTGCATTCTGATGAGTGGTGTACAAATATGTTAGAGAGGAAGAAGAACCCTGAATTTATAATAGCTAATACTACTGAGTGCCCCTGTGTACCCAACACTGTGCGTGGGGACTTGTGTTATTATACCTGAGCCCTTTGTGCTCAGGTATTTGCTGATAGGCTAAATAACTTGCCCAACACTGCAGAGCATGTCCCAAGACCAGGTTTCAAACTTGGGTCTTGCTCAGAATCTCCAGGCTGTGCTCTCCTCTGCCTACAGTGATATTTCCTGTTTACTTCTCTAAGTTGAGGTCGGTGTGAAGCCTAGGTTAAGAGCCTGGCTTTGGGCTCACATTAACACTCTCAAATGTGACATCTGTTTTTGTGAGGTTTTCACATCTAGAGAGTTTGAAGGTGACTTCCCAAGGATGCGGCCAGTGCCTTCAGTTCGTAAGGGTCAGGAATTCTGTCCCAGCTAAAGAAATACAATGATCTCCTTATTCCCACTCAAATAAGGTGAGAAGAGCCACGGGGTACATGGTAGAAGCTGAGTTGACCTTACTCAAGAAAAAATATATTGGTAAAGCAGAATATTTCTCAGTCATTACATAAGCCTTTGTTTAGAAAGAAACTCAGTAGGCAATTCTGGGTAAACCTCATACAGTTGAAACAGAGCGTCTCAAACCCAATACCCAGGGGTTCACAATTTGAAATGCAAGTCATCCTAGAGGGTGGTTCTCCACGCCCTCTTTCCCAGGCACAGAAAGCAGCTTACTGGTCACAGGAGCTACTATAGGCCTGGGAAAGGTGGGTACCAAGTTCTATGCCATTTTTTGAGTTAATCCAAAGAAAGACTTGAGATGGCGCTCCCCAAGTATACCTCGGAAAATCAGAGAGACAGAAATTCTGTCTAGCGACTTCCTGGGCCCAAGGGATTATGGGAAGGAAGTGGAGTGTTGAAGCACCTCTGACTCATAGATTCTGTGGTCATCAAAGCACTCCCCCTTTTGCCAGAAAAATGTAAGATTTCTTTCCAGTGATTTATATGCATTACCCAGAACACTTGGACTTCCTGGAATTTAAAGTATAAACTTAGTTTTCTTGGCAGTAGCCTTTCAATATTGCAAATCAGTGAACTTCCCCATTCTTGCCCCTGCTCTAACGCTGATGCACCACCTTGGGCTGTAGTCGCAGGAAGCTCTGAGGATAAACACTAGTTATGTTCAGAATGGTAAGAACACAGAGTGGACCCTTCCTCATTCTCCAGTAGTGCAGACACAGTCTCATTCCACCACACAATATGATGAAACACGACACATGTTGTCTCTGAGAGCTCAGCTAAGGTAAAATGAAAATGTCCATTGTCTTGTGGCCAGACAGAACGCAATGAGATGGGAATGTGTAGGGGCTTAGTGTCCCTAAGCTTGTCCCGTAAGAGGACAAAGCATTGGCCTGTTGAGCTGTGGCTGGCATCATGACAGTGGTGTGTACTTGTTTCTTCTGCTTGGTGCTGACAGAGTCCTGCTTGTAATCTCAGAGGCAAGAATTATGCTTTCCAGTGTGGCTCACACGTTCAGGATGTTCTGTCACAAATAATGAGAACCGGGGCTCCTTCAGGCTGTACAAATGACGTCTGGACCTTGAATGCTTGCTGGAAGGTCACATCCTGACTGGTCCAGCCATTTAGCTAGCGTAGAGTTTGAGTGAATAGAAAGCTGTCGCTCACCTCCTCTTAGTTAGTGCCTGGTCTAGGGTGCATCCCTGGTTCCTGTTCCAGACAGGAACTTCAGTTCCTTCCTCTTCTGGTTCTTTATTTTTTAGTGAAAGAAGTCATTTATCTTTAAATATGTATGTTTGTGTTTGTGCGTGTCTGTGTGTGAGCATGTGCATGTGAATGCAGGTGTAGCTGAAGGCCAGAAGAGGGCATTGGATTTCCTGGAACTGGAGTTCCGGGCAGTTGTGAGCTGTCTGAGGATGCTGGGAATCAAACTTGGGTCCTCTGGGAAAGCAGTATGTATTCTTAAGCACTGAACAATCTCTCTAGCCCCTCTTCTGGTTCTTATTCTTTGTACCTGGTCATTTAACTTTTTTTTGTTGTTTTGTTTTGTTTTGTTTTGTTTTGTTTTTTTCTAGATAGGGTTTCCCTGTAGCCCTACCTGTCCTGGAACTCGCTCTGTAGACCAGGCTGGCCTTGAACTCACAAAGATCCGCCTACCTCTGCCTCCCAAGTGCTAGGATTAAAGGCGTGTGCACCACGCCTGGCTCATTTAACTTCTTAAATAAGACTTTTATGTACTAAAGAGCTAGGAGTGCTAAGGAGATGGCTTATTTGGTAAAGTGCTTGATGTGCAAGCATAAGGACCCGAGTTAGATCTCCAGCACCCACTTAAGGGCTGGATGTGCCTCTGTAATCTCAGTGCTAGGGAAGCAGAGGGAGGAGTTGTAGCTTGGTGGCCAATCTGACTGAATTGGCCAGCTCTAGCTTCACTGCGAGACCCTGTCTCAAAAATTAAGGTAGAAAATATTGAGGCGGATACCTGACGTCAACCTCTGGCCTTCACATGTACACCTACATGAATGAATATGTAATCCACAGACACATGTGTGGGAGGGGGGAGAGGGGGAGAGTAAGCTAGAAACTCTGGTGGGTCTGCTTCTGTTTAGCACCTTCTACTGCTTACCTGCTCTGTATCTTGGGTCCATGAGCTAGTTCATCTCGTGTGTTTTGTTTTTGAGACAGGGTCTTCCAGTAGCCTCAGCTGCCTGGAATTCACTATGTAGACCAGGTTAGCCTTGAACTCAGAGAGATTGCCCTGCCTCTGGCTCCTGAGTGCTGGGATTAAAGGCATGTGCCACCACACCCAGCTCATTTTGTATCTCTTTGTCTTCCGGTGTGGCAATCTATGAGTTTATTAGAGAAGAAATGTTCCCAGAATCCATCTGGTTCTGACTTAGGAGAGGAAGAGCAGAGTTGACAGAGGGCATTGTGGGTACCTACATGGATTTGGGCATGTTCTTCACTACCACCCTTCATCCTGAGAAATGACGTGTGTCACGTCCCCTGACTGCTCAGAAAACCAAGGTCTATCGTGTAGAGTACTCAACGCAGAGAGAATCCAACTGTAAAATAACTATTGTGGATGATTTACATTTCTGTAGCCACAGAAAGAAAATTTATTAGGGTCTTGAGGAGACTTACTCTTTTACTTGTTGGGAGATGAATAGCAAAACTGGTGCTTAATGGAATCCAAGCGCCTTGGAATGACTTTGAGTGGGTCATTCATGTGGTTAGGGCAGTGCTGTGTCCAAGGGAATATTTTGACTGATTGTCAGTGTCCTTGGGTGGCCCTCCCAAGAGCTTCAAGGCCTATATAAGTTTGGTTTCCTCTCAAAGCTTCTAAGCTTTTACAGATGAGGTGAGGCATCCTGTCATCTCTGTATTTTGCTCTTGTAATAATGATTAGTAGAATAAGTGGAACAGTGTAGAAATTCAGTGCATGGTGGTTGACTCACTGTAGAAGTAGCTTTTTTTCAGCTCTGTTGAAACTAAGTAGATCCAGACAAGAATACTGTCAGCTAGGTGTTCCGCTCTTCTGGTTAGTAGTGATAATTTCTGCCTCATTATTATTTATTGCTCATTGTAGTCCTCAATTCAGGGATTTATGCTACATTTTATTTTGTGGACCGGTTTTATCTGGGGCTGACCAACAATGTGTGTTAAGAAGGATTCTGAGTCTCCCTATAGGTCCAGCAAGAACCATAATAGGTTAGTGGTTTCTATTTTATTAGAGGAGAGGGTCACATACGCTCCCTAGGTGTGTTCTTTGGGTGTTTGCCAAAGCTCACTTGTCATTCTATGGAGTCTGGTCTTTTCTAACCCTTTCTAGCCTCTCCAGGAGTTATTGGGCCAATGTGCACACTTTGGAGATAGGTTGAGAGACTTTCAGTTTCGACTCTGCTATGTATTAATGGTATGCTTTGAGAAGAGCACTCAATATTTCAGAATCTCAATGCTCTTCTGTAACTTGGTGGGAAACGATAGTGCTCTCAGGACTGCGGAAGGAGTAGAAGAGGTGATGAATACAGTGCTTGGAAGAGAGAGGAATCCCAATTTTTGCACCTTTCTCTCACAGAGAAAAAGGTAGTAGCTGTAACTTTGCTGTCCTTGTGTGTTGAGGACAAAAAATGAATATTTTTTATGTTGATGAATAGGTTTGACAGTGAGTGTGGTGGTTTGAATGAGACTGTCTCCCAGAAGGGTTCAAGTATTCAGACATTTTGTCCCCAGTTGATGGCGCTATTTTGGGGGGGTCTTAGAAGGTGTGGCCATGCTGCAAGGAAGTAAATCACTGCGGGCAGGCTTAGAGACTTTAACAAGCCTTGCTAGTCTCCAGAGGCTCTCTTGGCTTCTTGTTCTTATTGGAAGATGTGAACCTCAGCTTTCTGCTCCAGCCCCAGCCACCATGCCTCCCCACCACAATGGACTCTTAATTCCCTGGAACCATCAGTCATAAGCTCAAATAAACTCTTTCTTTTATTTATTTTTTATTTTTTAATTTTTTTTGGTCTTTTCGAGACAGGGTCTCCATGTAGCCCCAGCTGTCCTGGAACTCACTATGTAGACCAGGCTGGCCTTGAACTCACAAAGATCCACCTGCCTCTGCCTCACAAGTGCTAGGATTAAAGGCGTGCGCCAACACGCCCGGCCGATTTTTTTTTTTTCTTTCTTTTATAAGTTCCCTTGGTCATGGTGGTTTTTATCACAGCAACAGAAAAGTTACTAATACAGTGAGCAAGGCATTTTAACCTGTTTTGTTATCATTTCCATGCATTCTCTAAGTGTACTGAATGCAAAGGGGTCAAGGCATTTTGTTTTCTTTTTTAACAAAGAAGGCAGAAACCTTTAACAGGTTTATATTGTGCATATTAAAGAAATTCATTATAGGGCTGGAGAGATGGCCTAGCAGTTAAGAGCGCCGACCGCTCTTACAGAGGACCCGGGTTCGATCCCCAGCACCCACATGGCGGCCGAGAACCGTCTGAAACTCCAATTCCAGGAGAACTCCAGTTCCAGGGGAATCCGACACCCTCTTCTGACCTCCGCGGCATTGCACGACACGGGTGCACAAACTTGCATGCAGATAGTACATTCATACACATACAGAAATAAATAAAAATAAAAAAAGAAATTCATTATAGATTAAATATTTAGCTGATAGGTTTACTGACCATCAGTCTTAGAGATGATGAATCATTGGTTAGTAACTGAGCACTCTCTTCTGTCCTTCCACACAGCCTCCATTCAGCACTTTATTCATTTCCATGGTCGCTTTTGAATTGCTTCTTTCAGATGACCCTGGGGTGACTTGCTACCACTGAGCATGCTTGCTAACATTCCTTGATAACTTTACAGGAGTCAAGAAACACATCCAGTGCACTTTATTTGGCAGGATCCTCATTTTACAGTAGAGTGACAGCTGTTTATAAGTAATTTCTGTGTGTCATTTGGCTCAAAAGAGCAAATTTAGAGAAAATTACATTGTCTTGCCTGGCTTTTGTGGCTCAGGTTTGTTTAATCAATTTATGTTTGTTCATGTATGTGTCTACAGAATTATATGTCAAAGCTGACCATAAAGATAGGGGTAAAAAAAAAATAAAAAAAGATAGGGGTCAAATGACATCTTTAAAATCAAAATAGGTTTTTTAATGATTATTTTTCTTATTTGCTTGAGAAAATCTGTGGATGTTGAGACCCTCTATCTAATAATTTCTTGGATAATTTGGGTTTTCTTTTTTCCATGCGATATTGGGCTATGAAAACCAGAAGTTTCCATTTTAATCATAAAAAGTCTGAACGGTTTTACGCTAATGGTGAAAGCAGAGGTTCATTCTTGCCCTCAACTCAAGCTTAAGCTGTCCTAAGTGGACCATGCTGACTACACATAGCCTTGATCTCTTAGATTCACCATTGTTCATCTGGTTGGCTATTGATCAGCCTGCTGGCAGCTGAAGATTAATCACAAATTGCTCATAAGGATTATGAATAAGCACTGAATTTTTCCACATCTATACCTCTTTTCCTCCAATGGTGGCAGAAGCTTCATATTCAAAAGGGGAATTAATGATACAATTTTATTGCTATTTCTCTTGCTCCTTTTTCTGAAGTGGGAACAAACAATGTAAGTGGGTTATTGAATTTTATATGAAGGGTTCAGAAGAGATCTACCATCCAGCAACAGAAACTACTACTGTTGGGCCTATAGCCACAGAAGTGGCCCCAGGGCTTCAATGTAGAGAAACGCTTATGTCTTCCTTTTAGATCTAAGGAATAGATGCTTCAGGAAACTTTATTAAACTTGATATTATAAAAATATGTCAATATGTAAAAAATAATGCAAAGAGTACAAAATCTAACAAGAGTATTCTGGGTATAATCTTAGATCTGTAAAGACAGATCTGCAGCTTGTGAAGAAGTCTTTAGAAGACTATCGCCGCAGATAGCGCAGAAAGCATTGGAAGCCGCCTCAAATGCCATGGGATTCTGGTTAAAAACTGCACTGTACTTAAAGCATTGCTACTCTTCCTATTTTGGTGTCATCTGGAATTAAAATAACATAAGAGGCTATACTGGAAAAAGTGCTCTTTTTAAATGGGAATTTCATACATACATACATACATACATACATACAATATGTATGTATATAATAAAATTAAATCCACCCCCTATTTCAAGTTCTCCTGTACCCCTTTTTCTCTGTCTCTCTTTCATTTCTCCCTCTTTCTTAAACATACGGAGTCTATTATGCCTGTATGTGCACAGGTACAGGACTGTCTACTGGAGCATGGCTAGCCTTTTGGGGGCTGCACCCTGAAGAAATCTTACTTTCCCTTTTGTAGGAGCCATCAATTGCCAACAGCTTCTCTCCTAGGGGTAGGACTTACTTGTGCTGGGATTTGGGTTGGCTAGATCTCATGCATGCCTTGTGCGTGCATACAGTCATAGCTACCATGAGCTCATGTATGTAATGGTCCTGTCATATCTAGCAAATAATGTTTGACTTCAGGTGCCCCGTCTTCCAGGATAATGCCCGAATGCCACCCAAGTTCTGAAATTTATACCCATAGATTAGTGCATATCTCATCCCTCATTAGCAAAGACTCTTTTGCCACAGTTGGTGATTAATATAGATATCCACAACTGGTCAATGTTCAGAGAGAAAGAGACTGTGCCGTGCTCAATTCTAAGACATATTCTTTTTTTTTTTTTTTTTTGGTCTTTTTGAGACAGGGTCTCCCTGTAGCCCCAGCTGTCCTGGAACTCACTCTGTAGACCAGGCTGGCCTTGAACTCACAAAGATCCCCCTGCCTCTGCCTCTGCCTCCCAAGTGCTAGGATTAAAGGTGTGTGCCACCACACCAAGCCTCTAAGACATACTCTTAAATGTCTATGTATTAAACCCTAGGAATGTTTGACTTTCAGTCTCCTGGCCTCTGTAATGGGGTTCAAAGTTGATGCCAGTGACACTCATTCAAACCATTAGCATTTACTCAGCACCCATTTAGGGTGTTCATGTAATTTTCTTGGTATTGATGAGAAGATAGACATCCTTAGCTTTGTATACAATTTCCATGCAGTGTTTTTTATGCAAATGAGAGTAGGGTTCTTAGAGGCCTTTAGGAAGCAGAAAGGTGCATTTAAGGGAGGGACATGGCATATGGCAGGAGGGGCAACACCAACAAGAATGGGAAGGGGAATTCTTTGGGCACCTAGCAAAGGAGAGTGCAAATTCATTGCCATGGAGTCATGACCAGGAATGTATGTCCTCAGAATCATAAACAGTTCAGGTCAGAGTCATGGTCTAGAATGCTTGAAACAGGTCATGATGGAGAGAAGACTGGGAGGTAGTCTTAGGAGTACAGGAAGAGTGACAACATTGGGTATTGAATACATTGTTACCTGAGTGAAACCTTTCATTCTTACGCACAGACCCCAGAAGACAAGAGTTTTTCTCTTTTGGGTGATAGTGAACCACAGAAAACTTGTTTAGGGAAATGAATCAAATGGACCATTGTATATGGTGAAGCCCATTCTGGAAATAGTGTGGAGAGATGATGTTGGAGAAGGTATAAGAAAAGAAGCAGGGAGACTCTTCTACAGAGGACAGAATAGTTTCAATTTGGACAAATACATTAGAGAGTAGAGAAGAAATAAACAGAAGACAAGAAGGAGAAGCAGCGAATTTGGTCAGGTTGAGGTTGGGCTATGAGACAGGGAAGAAGGGCTATGAGACAGGCATGGAGATTTGTTGCTCATAAAGAGTATTCTTTAAATTGTCATATAAAAATGTAACATTGAGAAGGAAGCTATGTATCACTTAAGTTTATCCTTTTACCAACAGAAACTAAATTCCAAAGAACTGACTGAGATAGTTCAAGGTAACTTAGCTCATCTGTGTGATGCAGATCTGAGGCTGGAACTGAAACCTCTTGGCTCTTGGTACAGGGATCTTCTGACCTTCTAGACTTAAAAAATTTAGAGTATGGGGCTGGAGAGATGGCCTAGCGGTTAAGAGTGCTGACCGCTCTTGCAGAGGATCTGGGTTCGATCCCCAGCACCCACATGGCGGCTGAGAGCCGTCTGTAACTCCAATTCCAGAAGAACTCCAGTTCCAGGGGAATCCGACACCCTCTTCTGACCTCCGCGGCATTGCATGACACGGGTGCACAAACCTACACGCAGACAATATATTCATACACATAAACAAATAAATAAAATAAATTTAAAAAATTTAGAGTATAAACAAGAATCTCTGTAATCAATGTGATTTTATTATACCTGGAGATTGTTGTTAGCATAATTTTAGCAGGTGGGATATTCTTCTTGATAAAAGCAATGACTGGAAAGTAAGAATCATGTGGGGAAGTGTGTTTAAATACATCTGTCCCAGGCAGGGATGGGCTAGGATTTAAAAATGAACTGGGGGCTGGAGAGATGGCTCAGCGTTTAAGAGCACCGACTGCTCTTGCAGAGGTCCTGGATTCAATTCCCAGCACCCACATGGCTGCTAAGAACCATCTTTAACTCCAGTTCCAGGGGAATCCGACGCCCTCTTCTGACCTCCGCGGTATTGCAGGGCACGGGTGCACCAACCTACATGCAGACAGCACATTTATACACATAAAAAATAATAATAAAAAATTTAAGTGCTGGAGAGATGGCCTAGCTGTTAAGAGCGCCGACTGCTCTTGCAGAGGACCTGGGTTCGATCCCCAGCACCCACATGGCGGCTGAGAACCGTCTGTAACTCCAATTCCAGGAGAACTCCAGTTCCAGGGGAATCCGACACCCTCTCTGACCTCCGTGGCATTGCACAACACGGGTGCACAAACCTACATGCAGACAGTACACTCATACACATACAAAATAAATAAATAAAATTAAAAAAATTTAAAAATGAACTGATGAAAATAAGAATTAAAAATTTTGTACTCTAAAATTTTAAAGTCTAGAAGGTGAGAGTGTTTGCCTAGCATGCAGGAGGCCCTGGGTTTGATCTCCAGCACCACAGAGAACAAGGTCCCTATAGTCCCAGCAACTCAGGAGGTAGAGGAAAAAGATCAGTTCAAGATCATCCTTGACTGTAGAGGGAAGTCAAGGCAAGTCTGAGATACTTGAGACCCTGTCTCAGAAATAAAAATAAAACAAAACAAAACAAGACAACAACAATCAAAAGCCAAACAAATTTGCTGTGTTTTAAGCTTTGATGATATTGAGCTGTTAGTAGATGAAAATGGGTGAACTCTCTTCTTTGTTCTCTATTTTCTTTCGCAAGTTACTATTTCGGTTTAGGAAATTAACTCTTTCATAATAACTCGACCCTAAAAATAGATATACATCCTTTTATGAGTATGGGAGTCTCTTATTTGGGTCAGATCTATAAATTATGCAGCTTCAAGTGGAAAGAAATCAATTTGGTAATTTTATTTTGGTTTGTGTGAATCAGAAAATGAATATACATCAACTTGCTATGTAACCTGGGAATGTAAAGTTATAGTTCTTTCTGCCTGCATGCAAAATTACTGTTAAAATGTGAATCCCAAAAGTGTTTCGTAATTAATCTATAGCTTATTTTCAGACCATCATTTCATTATATATGTGGAGAATATATATGCATACTTTGGAGTAATATAAAATTAAAGGGAACCAAACAAAAGAAATAGAAAGAAGTATAATAACTATACTGAACTGTTATACTCCTTAAACTAAAAATAAGTAACTATATCTTAGAACATAAATTTGAAATTCTATGTCTATTATAATTACTGAACAGTAGCTGCTGGCAAAACTGTACTACCATGCTGTAACAATAACGTGAAATTTATCAATGTTACTATAATGTGAGTTTGCCACTTACTTTCTTTCAAAATTCTCCATCCTATAAAAAGTCTTTCAGTGCAATCATGTTACTTCCTAAAGAAAGTGATGTTAATAAAATCTTTCTAAAAAAAGAAAATGATTCTATTTTTTGTAAAAAAAAATTTTCATTTTATATCAGTAAAGAAAAATCACTGTATACATATTTTAGTTCTCAAAACATCCTTATATAGTTGCCTTAACTTCAGCGTCTAGCCATAAAAGGAAAGGAGAAAGAAACAGAAACAGTATTAGGGAGAAGTTTCTGGAATTTTTCTTCATATACCCATGTAGTTTCTCTGATGAGTTTTTGTTTATTTAGGAATGTTGCCCAAAGGATTTGGAAATTTTTCTAGGCCTGATTAATGATGGTAGTTTTAATTTACTTGTCTTCCATGTCTCTCATTCTTATCCTGTGCAAATCTTGACCTCTGATTGTTTTATTGTGGTGACTGAGTATATAATATACACTAGGATGTTTCAAAAGTCAGCTTAGTCTAAGTCTGAGTTACATTGTAAGAGAGTTAATTAGAAACACACTCTCCAGCCAATATCAGGGATTAGAAGGAATTATCTTCAGGAAGTCAGTTTTGGTGCATATTGTCTTGATTTAATGGAATGTTCCAGGTTCAGGAAGTATCTGTGGAGCCCTGAGGAATGAAGAGACATATTTGAATGACCTGAACTTGACATATCAAGCTGTTTAAGCTGAATGGAAGGAGACATCTTGGCCCATCTCATCATCCAGTAATGAATCACATGGCTTTGAACAGCTTTTGCAGCATTTGACTCTGGAAGGTTCTACAGTGTGGTTTTCAGTATATAGTTTAAGATTTTAAATTACCTCACATAATGGCCTTACCAAACTAACAAACACCCTCTGCTCTCTTTAAATATGCACTAACTGATGCCCAGGCCCTCTGAACACTTCTATCTAATAACTACTCCTGGTTCACACCTTATACCTCCCAGGTCTGAGCTGCGTTTCTACCAAGAGCCACTTCTGTTGCTGACTTATATTGTGTTATTAAATTAAATGTCAAATGTACTGATCAAAAGTGAGTACAAAAAATAGAACTGTTTTATGAAAAGAAGGCGAATGATTTGGGAAAACTCAGTAGAAGTAAATCACATAAATGTTTTTGACTATTAGCTTAATGTTAGGAAGGATAGTGTGAATGCTTAGAAAGTTATGACATCTGGAGTTTGCTGTTCAGAAGGCTTTCTGGTTAAAAAATGTGCACATTAAAGTGCTCATTTATCTAGCCCAAAAGCACTGCTTAGATAGCTATTATGTGACAAACATTTTTCTACTTGAGCATCACCAAGTATAAAGTCCCAGAATTGAAGACTTTTCCTGATGCTTGAGACCTTTTGGAAGAGACTGACATGTACCCAGACAATTATAGTTCATTTATGTCTATTCTTCAAATTGAAAATGATTGTGTTGCTCTGTGGTAGGGGTGGGCCTTGCATTGCCAGGAAAGGCCTTGGTGAGCAGGTGATGCTGATGCAGGTTGAGGTAGAAGAGTGCAATGGCGAATTGGCAGGAAGAGGAAAAAGCCTGCCTAGGACCATTCATGTGGCTGGTTGGAAGAGACCAGGTATTGGGTGTGACTGCAACTAAACAGAACATGGTGGGAACAATACGAGACAGGATGGGAGGGAGGAAGAACTAGATCAGGATGGGCCCGTGGTTTGAGGAACATCTCTTCTCTGATGGTAACAGAGAATCTGAAATAAAGAAATAGATGCATTTGTTTCACACAAATGCATCCATATCTTAGAAAGAATGATCCAGCTAGAAGCCATTGGGAAGGTTGTTTCTGCTGTTCTGAGTTGGGGTCCTCCACAGATCTTCTAGTCCCTGTTAGATTTTTCTATCATTGTTTGGGCATAGTTCCTAGAAAGCTGACAAGTTCTGGGTAAGACAAGACTGATGGTTAATTTTAATTGTCAACTTGATGTAATGTAGATTCACATGAGATCATTTTGGTGAGGACTATCTAGATCAGGATGGCCCATGGGCATGTCTGGGAGGATTTTTTTGTTTACACTAAGCAATGTAGGAAGACATAGCCCACTGCACGGGGAGGGGGCACCATTTCCTGGGTCTAGGGAACTGAGTGGTACAGGAAAGCGTTCCTTTTTCTCTGTTCTTTTTTTTTTTTTAATAACTCCAAATAATGAATTTTTATTACACATCCTATATCTAATATAGTGCATGTTCACCAAAGTAGTTTCAAAGTGACTCCATTTAGAATAGATATAGTATAGCTTCATTTAATTTTAAGGCATTATAAAAATAAAATATTTTAAATTTCAATTTCGATGAAGATTAATATTATTTCTTTACTTCAAGGAACAAGACTGTTATATGATCATGGATCTAGAAATGCATTAGTCTATGAGCAGTTATGGTCCATTAGAAATATATTTCTTTTTTTTTTTAACATTTTTTTATTGATGCTTTGTGCATTTCATACATCATTTTCCAATTCAGTTCAGGCATATTTCCCTTTCCCTTCCCCCCCACCCCCACCCCAACCGAGATCATGCATTCTGCCATAACTGTCCTGTATATTTCTCAGTTTTTTTTTCATTTTTTAGCTATAAGTGATAATCCACGAGTACAAGCATCCTTCATGTAAAACCAATTTGACTGTGGATGTGACTAGTGGCTTCAGCTTCCTGCCTTGACTCCCCCGCAGGGAAGGACTGTAACTCATTTTAAGTCTAATAAACAGTTTTTCACTTAAAGATGCTTTTGTCATGGAGCAATGCAAATGCAATTGGAACCATAAGCAATCTGTATTTAAATGAAAAAAAAAAAACCTAACACATTGTAGAAATGAAATCTGTGTTATAGTCTTGACATTCTTAGCATTTCATATTTATGAATGTCCATCTCTTACCTTTGAGTTCAGTTTCTTCAATAAAGACCTACAAGGCTAAAAGTGAGAAAGTAAACATTCTTTACTGATTACTGAAGTAGAAACCAATATCTAAAAACATGAAAATTACTCCCAGTTGTTTTTTTAGCACATTTGGATTCTGAGAAGTTTAGGCAATCTCCAGGTAGACCTTTGTCTATGGCAAATCATTGTGTAAAACTTTGAAACTCTGCTCACCCATTGGCCTAGAGAGATGCTGGAGACCACATAGTCTTGGGCACATTCACTAGGGCTCCTTAGTGCTGAAAAAAAAGCACCAGGTGACTAATGTGTTGTCTCAGGATTTCCAGTTGAGATAGCTAGAACGCTATGCAGGCTGTCCATATTCCTCAGATGTAACCTCTCACTTCACCGTGATCGTGGCTTCATCTCAGCCCCAAGCCTCACCCACCCACGTGTTTGCCAGTGGCAGCTCACTGCTCAGAAGACGGGACTGAAAGGAACCGCAGCCTTTGAAAGCAATGAAAAGACCAGGGTGGAGAAAAATGCCTGCAGTGTGGCAGACAGCGAGGTGGGGGCCTGGGAAAGTAACGATCCGTGCAGGGTGGGGAGAAGGAGCTGCAGACGGGCCATGCAGATTTTTGTTTATAGTAGTGGTTCCCAAACATTGTCCACCCAGAATTTATTCCTTTTGGCTTCAGAGTGAATTTTACAGACCCCATTTCATTTTACGACCCAGTGTGTTTCTTCTTTCATGTCCCAGTGGGAATGTTGCTCTGCTTTTGGGTTAGTCTGAGTAGGTCTTGGTCATTTTTTTGGTCTGCATTTTTCTCTGGTCTCCTATTCCTTGCTCCACCTTCAGCTGCCAAATTTTATTTCTCTCTTCTACTCTGTTATGTCTCCATCTGTCCTTGGAAGTTTTCTTTCCAATGCAACTCCTTATCTTTAAAAAATAAAGAAGTTTTATTTCATAACCAATATTAAGGTACTTAGACAACAATTCTTGGGCAAAAAATAGTTATAATCCATACTTACACACTGGATAAAGCCTCCAGATCGAGTAAGTTAAATGATTAAGCAAGGAAGAAAAAAAAATCAATGTTAGCATGAATAGATTACTTATCAGGTCCTTAGAAGTAATAGCTTTGTAAGGACTGGAACAGCAGGACCTAGATAAAAGGATTAATAAACTTTCCTGTATAAAAAATACCAAATAAATATGTATCTAAGGCAAACTAAGATGAACAGGACATAGATTGACAAAGATATTTTCATCAGTAGCACAAAGAAGATTTTTTTTTTTGAGGCAGAGTTTTCTGTAGCCCCAGCTGGCCTAGAACTCACAATATAGATTAGACTGGCCTTGAACTCATAGAAATGTGCCTGCCTCTGTCTCCTAGTGCTGGGATTAAAGGTGTGTGCCATCACATGTATATAATAATCTTATTATATACATGTGATGGCACACAACACATGTATATAATTAATTAAAAATAAGATCTTAAAGTTCTTTTATCCATACAAGCCATCATGAAAGTAATTTCAGAACAACATAAAGACATCAAGAGGGCCAAGTATTGTCTTCCCCTGCCCCCCCCTGCATATTACACCTGTAATCCCAGTGCTTGGGAGGTAGAGGCAAGAAAGAGGACAGAGGGAGATTGAGGGCAGTCTGGACTAAGTGGTGAGACTTGTTTCAATAAAAAATAGAAATGTTAAGGTACAGAGAAGTATATGGATCAAAAGGTAATTCAAACAAGAAGTAAAAATAGTAAAGAAATGTGGGGAATTTTTAAAGATCTTCAATTATAACTCACCACATCAGCATTGTAATAATGAGATTGATGGTGAAACGCTTCAAGCGAAGAAATGACCATCTTGAACCTTGAGAACTTGTTTAGAGGTTCTAGTAGAGGAGCATAGTGCCTCATATGCCCTTGACCAAAAGGCTGGTCCTCCTCTGTCAGGGAAGTTTGTCCTCTTTATCTGAGCACTCAGCTTTGGGAGGGACACATGTAGAGAGTTTAGGGAGGAAGGGGACACCCACCTAACCAGCCAGGTCAGCTGAATCCAACCCTGGTGATCAGTACTAGATCATCCTCACATCCAATTAGCGTAGAAACTAGTCATTTAATAGAAAGAAAATCCATGTGTGTCAAACTAAATGTGAATTCTGTATGTTAGCACAGTTCTGTTGATGCTATTGATATAGCCTCTGTGGAGGCTTCATCTGCTGATACCTTGGCAATCTAAGAGCCCTGGATTAGATTCTGAGGAGGGCATGGTGACCTAGCTGCAGGGTTTGCATATTTTTTTCCTTGCTGCTATGCTGCCTTGGCTCTCCCTTTCAGATATTCCCATTACACCATGCCATAACAACCATGAAGTCAGTGACCAATGGCTGAGTTCTCACTGTATGCTGAGTTCTGCCTTGTCTGAGTGCTAACTGTAGGCTGAGTTTTACATACTTTAAATATAAATGGGGGCTGGAGAGATAGCCTAGTGGTTAAGAGTGCCGACTGCTCTTGCAGAGGACCCGGGTTCGATCCCCAACACCCACATGGCGGCCAAGAACCATCTTTAACTCCAGTTCCAGGGGAATCCGACACCCTCTTCTGACCTCCATGGCAATGCACAACACGGGTGCACAAACCTATATGCAGACAGTACCTTCAGACACATAAATAAATAAAATCAAAAAAATTAAATATAAATGAACTCACTTAAACGACATTACAACTATATTAGATAGATGTAAATGCTATCTTCATTTTACAGGTGAAGAAATGGGGCAGACCAATGTTATATAGTGTACCTAGGGTCTTATTAGTATTACTTGATTCAGACTTTGGGAGGTCTGGTTCAGGGCTCTTCATGTCTGTGCTCTGTGACCGCTCCAATGATGAGGTGGGGTCACTTGTTAACAGACTCAGCTGTGTTTGCTCATTAACTGTTTCTCTTAGCCTGTTACCTAGAACTAATTAAGCAATCAATAAATATTAGTTGAGTGGATGTGGTTGCAATTACTAAGAAGAATAAAGTCGTATGGTTGAGAGTGCTCTTAGAAGCTTTATGTATAATACCTAAACAGGAAATGCAGACATAGTAACCAAGTAATAGAGGAATAGTTACTTATTGAAATATTATATAGCTGCTAAAATATCAATTCTTAAGAATATAACAATGAATGACAGTTAACAGTGTGAATACTATGTGGTTATAAAGGAATGAAAATATGGGACTGGAGAGATGGCTCAGCAGTTAAGAGCACTGGCTGCTCTTACAGAGGACCTGGATTTGAATTCCAACACCCACATGGTGGCTATAAATTGTCCATAACTCCAATTCTAGGGGATCCAACACTGTCTTCTGACCTCCGTGGGCATTGCATACATACATTTACATACACATTAAATAAAAATAATAAAATATTTTTAAAAGAATGTAAATATATACTGTGATTTTAATCATAATTTGAGATTTTTCTTGCTGTTAATGGTTTGTGACTATAGCTAATATAATAATAATGATTGAAACAAATTATGCCTTAGCCTTGATTCCCTTTACCTCCTCTGCAGCCCCTGAAAGTTATCATGAGACTCCTTAGGGGCATTCCTCATCTACCACACTGTGCTGGCGAGCTACATATACAAACAGCAGCCATCCAGGTATCTGGCTAGACCTCCCAAGATCCTCCATAAATGGATTTTCATGGGAGCCCCAACACTTTCCCAAAGAGGTCCTTCCCCAGAACACCATGTCCATATCTTATCTGAGTCCCTTGTGCTCCCTGAAATGCTACAGGGGTACTCAGTAACTGCTGTTCCCCCCATCAGGCTCTTTGACTTAGGGGCCCTCACAGCAGCAGTGTTTTTGCTTAGCATATCTCAGAGATGGTAAAGTGCCAGGAGGGCTGGGAGTTCTGTCTCCAGTTGTTCATTTTATCCCATGTTAGAACAGTGTGTGACATAGTAGACAGACAGTAAATATTCATGAATGAGTGAATACCACTTGGAGATTTTAGCCGTCCTGTCCCACCTTACTAGAACTCAAGGGGACAGCTGGAAGACCAGTAGCGCACAATGGCGCCTTCTGTAGCCAAGGAAATATTCTGTCTACATTGTCCTGCACATAGTTCTTTTCTTGCTTTGTTGCTCTTGACTTTACTCCTATACTTCCTCAGTATCTCTGCCTCAGAAGACTCCACTGTCCTTTGTTTGATAAAGTGGACCACCCAGTATATTGAGATACCTGGAAAATATCTGTGTTTACCTGATCTGTGGTAAACCCTCCAACTCATTTAAGGCTCCATTATAGTATCCTCTTGCCAGTAATAAAATACAGGTGCCTGTAGAAGAAGTTTGAAGGCTTGGCATAAGGCCACGTGGTAAGATTTGTGGGGCACCAAGACTCCCCACCTTGAACATAAGAGGTGTGTAGAATAGAACATTGTGTCAAACCTGAGGAAACTTGAATCTCATCTCATTTCTGCCACTAGCCAGGCAGCAGTAGCCCATTGCACATGACCTTGGCACCTCATTCCAGCTGTGGAACAAAGTGGTTGACCTAGATGTTTAGCAAGCCCCTTCAGACAACTATGTGGAAATTGGAAACTTTATGGGCACAGTTTGAAAACTATTTTCATGTATATAGATGTCTGAGTGGTTTTTCTGATTTTATAACAATATTAAGGAAGATGGCATAGTTTATATAGAAAAGAAGTTTATTTAGCTCTTGGTTCTGGAAGCCCAAAAGCATGACACTAGCTTTTTTTTTTTATTTTTTATTTTTTTTAAAATTTTTTTAATTAATTTTATTTATTTCTGTATATGTATGAATGTACTGTCTGCATGCAAGTCTGTGCACCCGTGTCGTGCAATGCCGCGGAGGTCAGAAGAGGGTGTCGGATTCCCCTGGAACTGTAGTTCTCCTGTAATTGGAGTTTCAGACGGCTCTCGGCCGCCATGTGGATGCTGGGGATCGAACCCGGGTCTTCTTTAAGAGCAGTCGGCGCTCTTAACCGCTAGGCCATCTCTCCAGCCCGACACTAGCTTTTTAATTGGTGTCTTGTGATGGCTTCCTTTCCGGTAGGGACTCTGTATTGTTGTCCTGAGACAGCACAAGATATCAATGTCAAGACATGGCAAGGTTGCTAGATTAGTGCTCTCTTCCCCATTGTTATAAAGCTACTATCACAAGTCATAAGGGCTCCCTCCTGGCTTCATCTAATTCTAGTTATCTTCTATTGTCTAACTGAATTTTCCTGGGGAGACATAGCACACAGGTCTGTTCATTCCAGAAAGGAACTCAGGACAGACCAAAGTCAAACTTGGTGAAGCAGTGAATTTCTGTTTACACTGACAGGAGTGTGGATAAGGAGCTACTTACAGGAATGGGGAGGAGTTGGACAAAAGCAGATGCATTATGGAATAATCCCACCCCAACATGGGTGTCCACTCAAGAGGATGCAACAACCCCCCCCCCAATTCTCTGCACAGCTTGCAAGCAACTCTACAGGCTGAGGATCTCTTCTCTGTGGTCTGGATGGCCAGTGTCCTCCCCAGCAGTTGTTTACTGGTTCTACAAACCTGGGGAGGGACCTTCCAGAATCTTCCAAGCTTCCACCTCCTTAAATAAGTGACATTCTTGAGTCTAGTGAGCCTTGCCCTCTCTCTTGGAGATAGTGTTTTTATTAGCAGGAAACTGCTACACAACACCCCCTAAGGGACCCATCTCTATACTCCACTAGCATGTCATGCATGTGGAGGGCTGTTTCAGTATTAATTTGGGGGAGAGCAAGTATCCAGACATAGCAGCTGAGGTTATGTGTTGTCAGGTAAAAAGAGATGTATTAAAAGAGGGATAGCCCCAAATTGCATTTTTTTTTCCATCTAGAATCTTCCTTCAGGAAGTCGTTAGAGAATGCTAGTCATTTGTTGTTGAATTTCTATCTGTAAGTTACTGTGCTGTGGTTTGTGGGAGACAGAGTTGAGGGGATCATAATCTACTTCCCGCACATTTGAATGGCAACGGGAGAAAAAGAACCAACTAATTAGAATAGAGGGTAGATTGATAATTGATAAGGGGGTTGTATGTTAGATACGACTGCCCATATCTCAGGAGGGGCCTCTTTTATTCTTTATTATCTGGCACCCTTCTTTCATCTGAGTGGGTTTTCCTTTTCTTTCTTTCTTTCTTTCTTTCTTTCTTTCTTTCTTTCTTTCTTTCTTTCTTTCTTTCTTTCTTTCTTTCTTTTTTCTTAAGCCCATATTTGGTCCAAACTTTATCAACTGCAAGAATTCAGCTGGCTATGGTGTCAGAAGGTTTTGTTGCTATGCTTGTAACCTGAAGTTAGATATATTTGTTGAGATTTTTGACTTTACAAATATTTAAAACTTTTTTTAGATTCATCTCAGTTACTTTTCTGAGGCTCAGGAATAAATAAATCTCAAGTAGATATTAATAATGAGCTTAGTGGACATACGAACTCCATTTCCAGAAGGATCTGCAGTCAAAGTGTGCAAAGCATGGTGGCACAACACTTTATGAGGGTCAAAGCTTCTCCTTAATATTACTGGATATAGCCTAGGCTTAAGTGGTGTTACTGGGTTTCTGAGAGAGTATTTTGCAAGGATATTAAAGAAAATGCCAGGCCACAGTGACTGAAGTGGCAACATGTCACTTTAGATAGCTGCAGGGACAGCTTCATTAAGGTGGGCTGTGAGATGCCCATGAGAAGTCTGTTTGACTTTTGTTATGGATCCGGTTGTCATTCTTCCAGCTTGACACATCCATTTCCTTCCTCTAAATAGTCTGAGCTTTCTACGTTCATATGTATTTTATTAACCACTTTTTCCAGGAGAATGAAACTTATCCTGGAATCCACATCGCTCACTCACAGATGGACTCCAGCCTCTTCAACACAGGTGGCCATTGGCAGGATGTACATATATCCCTATTTTAAAATTTAAATCCTGCCAATCACTTTAGATGAGACAATAAACTCTGAATTTTACTGTATTTGCTGATGTGGTTATAGTTTTGAGAACAAGGATTTCAGAGATGAAGAACCTGAGATTGTGTCACCCAGCCATCTCACGTTGTAGACGAGGAAATCCTAATCTCAAGGCAAGATCATTTGCCTTGTTTTTGAGGATGTTCCCAGAGGATGTCCTTAACTAGAGGTGTCTGGGATTTGTATAGTTACAACAATCTACTGTTACCCTGTATCACTGCATTTTTTCCTGGGGCTAGAAGAGACTGGAGGTTCAAAATGAGGAGGAGACTGCATGACGTCTGTAATGAATTTGAGGTGGAGTCTGGTGATGGGCTCCATCCATTGAGTTCCCTAGATTAAACCTAGATAAGATGAGCTAGCCTAGCCCACAGCTGTGATGAGGTTGATAAATGAACAGGAAACTTTATGAAGTTGAGATGGTGAACAGTCTGTCCCAAGTTGGATGCTTTGGCATGTACGGGAGGACTTCCTATCTCCTGGATAGAAACAGAATGCAGCGCTGAAGCATTCAGGAATGCCTGCCAGCAGTATTCGTGGAATACTTATTGGCATTCACATTGATATTTTGCTCTTGCTGAAATCTGTGTTTATTATAACATAGGTTCATTCTGTGTGTGTGTGTGTGTGTGTGTGTGTGTGTGTGTGTCTTGGTATTTGATGAGTGGACAGGGAATGAAAGTGGTGATTTTGGTCTGTAATGCAGATAAAGCAAAACCACGCTCTATTTGAGTGAGCTAAACCAATAAGACAAACTACCCTTTAAAGCAGCATTGCTTGTATGGATCACACTACTATCTTTTATAAGGATCACTGCCTTATTGGGGGGGGTGCTCTAGGGGTAGAGTTATGGAAGAAACTCCTTGTAGTGATTCCCTTCATCCTACTGTTCTTGCACATTACTTGTTTTTAAAACTCGCCTGTCCACTGAGAGTTTTAACCAACTTGTTACTATGGATATTTATAAAGTTCCTTAGCCCTTGTAAAATACAAAATAATTCCATCTCAAAACAATGAAATTACATCTGTATTTTCAGGTCTGATATCTAATAAATGCACATATCCTTAAAAAAGCAGGTGCTTGGTGGCTTCAAGCGTGTGGGGTGTATTTTTAACTCTTACTGAAGCATTTCCCTTTGTCACCAAATCACTTTGGAATTCTGTTTTCTCTTCTCACATGTTATAGAAAATATCAATATCTTCTTTCACATATTAAAAAATATCCCCTTGGCTTTAGAATGGTTATAAATGAAATTAATTTTAAACTCTCCAGAAAATCTAACTTGACTTTGGCTAAGTGTTCACTTTGAACATAAAAAGTGAAGAGCTAGGGTGATGGGTCAGTTGCTAACATACTCGTCTTGCAAGCACTAGGACTTAAATTTGATCCCCAGAGCCCACATAAAAGTGTCAGATGAGGGTTCATGTGCTCATAACCCAGCACCAAGGAGGTGGAGACAGGCAGATCCCTGGGCCTCCCTGACCAGACAGCTTCGCCTACTTGGTGAGTGAATTCCGGGCCAGTGAGAGACCTTATCTCTCAATGAAAGAGAGATAGTTCCTGAGGAATGAAACATGAGGTTGACCTCTGACCTCCATGCACACATGGACCAACACACACCTGTATACCCATGTATACATGAAGAATACACAGACACACAAAAATCAAATGAGGTCTAGGATCTCAGGGGCATATCCACAGTGCACAGCATATGGATGAAAAGTAGCGGATTTCCCCGCTCCCCTGGATTACTTATCCCTCCTTCCATGCTTTTCCTTGCTTTGTCTCCAGTGATCTCTGCCCTGCTCCTAACTTTTAACTCATCAGTTATTTTTTTCTGTTTCACTGCATCTGCTTAGAGAGATTGCCTTGCATCCTGTGGGGGAAATAGGAATGCAGCCCCTGTGTCTCTTCAGACTTTTCCCCCTTTCTCGTGGCCTTCTATATTCTAGCCACATCAGCCTCTTTTGGGTTTGGGGCCTTTCTAAGCTGTTTCAGCACACGGGCTTCGTTCGTATAATTGTTCTTTTGGATTTAGCCTCAGTGTCACCTCCTTGGACAGGTTGGTCCAGATCACCCTAACCTATGTGTTTTTGACTGAGCTTCCAGGTCAGTAGATGTTAGCAGGCAGATAATCAAAACTTTCCAGTAGACAATTTTCAGGCACAGCTGTGAATGTCTGAGTTCCACCAGGAGAAGCTAGCTGACACTTCTTCCTTCAGAAGTGAAGGGCTGTTCTGAATTCAGGAGATGGCAGCCATCTAGCCATCCCCTTGGCTCTCAGTTCTACTGTGTCTTCCTGGGAGAGTGAGACATACTAGATTAGAAGGAAAAGATAGCTTTGTTTTATTTAGGTTCTTATACATAGTTTTTGAAAAAGGGCGGATATGTGTGATTTGGGGAAAGCATTGTCCACGTGGCCTAAGTTCTGCCACGGGCCCCACCTGCATCCCTGGCCCAGCTTTCAGTTATGATTTAACATACTCATTGTCTAAAAATTATAGCTGGGCATGGTGGTGTGTGCCTTTAATCACAGCACTTGGGAGGCAGAGGCAGGTGGATCTCTGTGAATTCAAGGCTGGCATGGTCTACAGAGTGAGCTCCAGGCCAGCTGGGACTAAAAGGAACCCCCGTCTCAAAAAGACAAAATTTTTTTATACAGCTATAGTATTAGCTCACTTTATGACTCAATGGGGGAGAATTGTGAGGTTAACTTTTGCTTTCTAAAAATATTACTGCTTTACCCACCCACCTTCATACTCAAAGGGATATCAAGGATCAAGCTGTGGTCCTGTAAGAGAACATTCTTCTTCTAATCAGAGATAAGTGGGGAAGCTGAGGCAGCCATTCCGTCAATGTCCTGCTTGTTCCTATTCTGTGCAATGGCAGGTGTAGACTTCCTTCAGGTGTTGGTTTGCTATGTCCTGCGTCCCCTACAATAACTAGAAGTGATATGAATGCTGACTCTGGGTAGTCAGAGTTGCCAGAATCTGTTGTAGAAGGGCCCAGAACCCTTTGAGAGTGACTTTGAAGAACAAGCAAAAGAAGTATTTTTATAGTCAGCTGGGTCAAAAACTGGGTCAAAGAACTGACTGATAGAGTTAAATTCTGCCCCAAACGACAAGCCTCTGCAGTGAAAAACTTTGGAAAGACTGAGAGAAAGATGCAAGACATGTATGGCAGAAGGCATGAACAGGGGTGGGTTGGGGGCAGGGAGAGGGGAATGTGTCTAAGTTGGACTGAAAGATTATGTATGAAATACACAAATCATCAATAAAAGTATTTTAAAAAAGGATTAATTACATGAAAGTAGGATACACACTGATATATAAAAAAAAGAACAAGCAAAAGAAGTGTTTTTATAGTAGCCAAGATGTCAGAAAAGAGGTAGCACATTCCTTATTATACTACAGGTATTTAGAAAATCCATTGTGCTTACATTTGAACACAAGTCTGGCATTTAAACAGGGTACCAGTTTATAATGTAGAATGTGAAAATTGTGTCATCTCAATTGTTTTATTAGAGAGCGTGGTGAATGGTGGAATGCACCCGAAACACTTGATAGCTTTCAAACTGCAACTTGCTCCTCTAGCCTGGATCCTTTTGCTCATTTTATAGCAGCACTACGAGGTACTTGGAGACGCTGTGGTGAAATTACACTTTCTGGAGTAACAGACTGACGGTCCCACACACCTCTCATTGCTGCACCAGCTCCCTGGTGACCACATGATGCAATATGGTAAATTATGGTGATGGTTAGCAAAATGTCATGCCGACAAGGTTATGGGATTTCTCAGGCAGTATTCCATGTTACACCTTCTAGTTGGATTTTCCAAAATATATCAGCCGTAGCCAGACTTACAACCAGCATACCACAGGCTTCTCAAGCCAACCTGAAAGATAACTCATTCCGTTTCCTCTTTCTGTTCTGAGAAGGTTTTATGGAACACTGGTGACACAGATGATATACTGAGTGGCCATGCTTTGAGAGTGGCGTAAACTTTGAAACAGAAAGAAAGTATTCATGGCTAAATCCTAAAGTCTCTGGGTTGGTTTTAAATTTGTTTTCTTTGATATGAAAGATGATTTAGGTGTGAAAAGATTGCCTGCTGGAAAAGGCTCCACATGAAATTACTGAGCTGAGGCAGAGAGCTTTGTATGTTGTCATTTAGACTTTAGAAAATACTGGAACAAGAGAATAGATATTTTGTTTCTCATTCATGAATGGTTATGAATAGTGGCCTTTTAGTGGTTTAAAATAAACCAAGCAGAAACCATTTCCTTTATGACTGGAGACCTGGGGTTGTTGGAGTTCACAGATTATGGCTGTATTTCCTTTATGACTGGAGACCTGGGGTTGTTGGAGTTCACAGATTATGGCTGTATTCTTTCATGCCAGTGCAGTAGTCAGAACGACTGTACCAAGGCCATCTGGAGGGTGGAAGTTAGACTGAAACAAGATAATTTGAGTTCACGTTAAATTTTAAAGTCTGTTATTGGTACTGGAACTGTCTAGTGAAGGTCAGTTGGTTAGTTTTCTAAAGAGATGATTGTTTTTCTTAATTCAGTCCAGTGTAGATTACAGGTAGTCCCTGCTTTGCATACTTAATATCCATGTTGTATAATCTTTAAGTGTTTTTGTCAAAACATCAATATCTTTTAGGCAAGGTTATAAATATGTGGAACAATAATAAAACCCAGTAAGGCTGATGTTTAATTGCTAGCCTATAATTTAAAATATTAGAAACACAAAAAATTAAAATGTTTTATTTCTAGTCAAGAGTAAAATATGAGCCTATCTGCAGTCTTCTCATTGTATAGTACTCTTTCTTTCCTTCAAAATGTTACATTTCTTGTTTTAGGGCAAAATTTCAGAAGCTGATTCCAAGTTGTGAACTCTCTGACATGAGCACTTTGCGCTCCGTCTTTCCATTGCCCATTTCCACCTATTGAGTATGTGCTTTTGTTAAATGTTCTGTGACTTTATCACTTTGGGTGAGGAGGACACAGAACTACCTGCTTTGCTGTTTGTGCTTCAACCAAGAGCTGTGCAATACCCATTCACCAATAGAGCAGGAAGGAAGAGATGCGGCGTTACCATGCCAACATCACAATCACATGAACAAAAAAAGCCTGGCTCTTAAATTTATTTATTTTTTTTTTTATTTTTATTGATGCTTTGTGTATTTCATACATCATTTTCTAATTCAGTTCAGGCATATATCCCCTTCCCTTCCCCCCACCTCACCCCTACCCATCCCAGATCATGCATTCTGCCGTAACTTTTCTGCATCTTTCTCTGCTTTTTTGTTTTGTTTTTTCATTTTTTTTTTGTATTTTTTTTTTCTAAGTATATTTTGTGAGTACAAGCATCCTTCAGTTAAAAAACATTTGCAAGCAGTTGTGCCCAAACCACACAGCTCATGGGTCCCACCATTCAGCAGGGGGGCTGGTTGTTCAATCAAGTTGATCAAATGAGTGTCCAGTCTATATTGTTGTAGTTCACCATTCACCCCAATGCAGCCCTCTACATTCTACCACGCCCCTCTTCCGCAGATTGTTCCCTGGCGTTAGAAAAGGGGCACAGGTGGATGAGAAGCAAAACGTCTTTTCTCTGGAGCTGTTGTCTTGTCTCTAGTCAATTCTGGCCTGTTTTCTTTCATGGGCTGCCAGCTTGTCCAGGCATAACCTTTCGATCCTACTAATGAAGCACATGCAATTAGATATATAGGTATTTAAACAGTATAATATATAGCCTTTCGATCCTACTAATGAAGCACACGCAATTAGATATATAGGTATTTAAACAGTACTAATTGTTATGGTAGGTTACTTTGGTATAGACACAGATGTTTGGATGGTATGTTAATCCATGAATTACATTTTCTTCTGTTAAGTATGACAGGGTCTTCGTGTGGTTTATAACATCTCCTAACCATTAGAGGATGCAAGCTTGTGGCATCAGCCGTGGGTTATTCCTCCAAGGAGAGAGCTAATAGCCAATTAGATTTGGGATATGGCTGCCACTGCTGCACAGTATTTCCAGGCAGATGAGGTGTAGCTGGTGCTGACGGAGGAGTTTTTTAAGAGTAGACCTGAACTCAGAGGACACTTGTTCTCCAACGTACTTCTTAGAACCATTTGTCTCCTAAGTCAGGCCTCACTCAATTTTTAAAATGGGTTTCCTCAACTTCATTTGGAAAGTGCAAGTTTGGATCCTCCCTTCCATAACAGACCATTCTGCCTTTTTCCTAGTTCTAGAATATCTCACTCACCCAGTCTCAAGAATCCTTCCCAGTCTTCACTGTGTTCAATGAAGAGGGCCTCACTGTCTTCCATCATTTCAATATGTGACTTCTGAAGCATTGCCACATTTATTTATTAACTTTTGGGGTGGGATACCAAATTGAGGCTCCCAGGAAATCCCTATTCATGAGACACAGGCTCATTGAGTTTGCCAATGTTACTTAAAAATCATTAGTTTGGATTTTGCCCATTTAAAAAATATTTCATTTTTTTATGTGTATGAATATATTGTCTGCAGTGCTGCACAATGCCTGTGGAGGTCAAAGAGAGTCACTGTGTGGGTGCTGGGACTCAGACCCAGGTCCTGAGCAGCCAGTGCTCTTAACCACTGAGTCGTCTTTCGAGCCCCAGATTCTGTCCATTTTATAAAAGTCATTCCTGGGGCTGGAGAGATGGCCTAGCAGTTAAGAGCATTGACTGCTCTTGCAGAGGACTTGGGTTCGATCCCCAGCACCCACATGGTGGCTGAGAACCGTCTTTAACTCCAGTTCCAGGGGAATCCGACATCCGTTTCTGACCTCCTTGGCGTTGCATGACACGGGTGCGCAGACCTGCATGCAGACAGTACATTCATACACATAAAAAATAAATAAAATTAAATACCAAAGCCCTCAGGGGCTCTAAAAATTAAAAAAAATAAAAAAAAAATAGAGGTAATTCCTACAGAGTGACATGTTTGGCCATTGTCATGTTATATATACACGCTGCTGTTATTGAAGTGATTTGTGGCAAAGAGCTTGCAGGAAGGTTTGCACTTGTTGCAGTTATTCAGGTAATGACTGGTCGCTGAAATTCTTGTGTATTGGAAATAGAAAGTGCCTGTGTTCCAATGATGAGTTACTCATAGAACATTTGCCTCATATATTCAAACATGGGGCTAGTTCGTGTCACTGTTACCTGGTGTCTTGAGCTCATCTGGCAAGCTAAACTGGCACTTTGAAATTGAAGTCAACATTGAACTAGCAGTTTACAGAGTCATTGCTTTCCCTGTTATCTTTGACTTCTGTTACTTAGAACTTCTCAAAGTAGAAGGGGCTAGTGGAAGTTCAGCTATTCTCCGGACTCCAGCCAGCCTGGGTAGTTTTGAATTGGTCTGAAACCTAGGCCCAGAACATGTTTTCTGGGTTGTCACTTGGTAATTTTTCCGACTCTCTCCTCCTTCCTTCTTCCCTAGCCTGCCCTTTTCTACCAGCTCTAGACGTCTTCCCCCTAGTGCTGTATCACTTCAGGTTCCTTTCGTTGCCTGCTTGCCTCTCACTTATTATGATGGTTTCTGGCTGGCTTTCCCAGCTTTGTCACTCTTCTGTTCAGCTAATCCTCCATGCTGTCAGCCAAACAGTCTTCCCTGGAACACTCATGAAACCTTGCTAATCCTCTGCCTCAAGCCTCAGGATAATATACCCATTACAGAATGAAATCTATAGCCTTTATCACGTCTTTAATAATAACCTCCTTGGTATGACTTAAGCTTCCTTGTTGTAGCATATTGCCTGATGTCTTCCCTTCCCTCAAAAGGTGGATTTCAGCACTTTGCCTCATTCTGTTGCAAATGAGCCACCTTTCACTTGTCCATTAAAGGATCTCCCTAGAATGCACTTTCTTGTGTTCATAATCTTGCTTAAAAACGTCTCCTGAATTCTGCCTTTGGAGAAGTGCTTTTTGAGTTTCTAGAAATGACTTCACTTCTCTCTGAAGTTCCAAAGATTTTATTTCCTATTTTCCAGTCATCACTTAATTGCTGGTTTGTATTCTTAGTTATCCTGCATTACTTAATGCTGCTGCTGTTTAGTTCTTGAAGGGTAGGAAATGACTCTTCCTTACCACCTAGGATGGTATTTGAAGTGCTGTGATTTCTTTATTCATTATTTTGTCAGGGTTTAGGCATTTCCAGTAGATTCTGAGCTACTTGTGAGGGGTGAAATGAAGTAAGATTAATAATTCCCTGATCTCATAGAGCTCTAGTGGAGGGAGTCACACAGAGAGGCAGTCTGACAGCAGTTATGTAGTAAGAAATGTGGACAGTAAATGTAATTCTGAGAAAGCGCAAAGGAGAGGCGATTTCAACTGTGTCTCAGAGAAGGGAGGAACGGAGTCTGGAAGATTAGCAGAGACAGCATAGTTGAAGTGGGCTGGATGGAAGCTGTCTCAGGGAGAGGACTCTCGGATAAAGCTCAAGGCTGCTGCAGTTAGCTCTGAATAGAGCTCAGTGAGGGAACGAGGTGAGTTCAGAAGTGATGAGGTTGCAGAGGGAACAGGGCCCTGTGGTTAGAAAGAGAGGACATACTTGATGAGTGATTAGAAGAGAGGAGTTCCAGGACTAGATGTTTAACTAGGTGAAGTGAGGGAGCAGCACCCAGGTTTTGTTAAAGACCACTCTGGGGCTAAAGGGATTAGGGGAAGATGATTACAATTGTAGATGATTGGAGTTTGAGGGGTCTGTGGGGCATCTAGATATGCAGGAGCAGACAGTTTGAAGATCAACAGAGAGCTTTGGCTAGGAATTAAGAGTTTGGGTGACCAGCATAGCACAAAATGAAAGCATAGTGTGTGTGGAGATGAGTCAAGATGATGTTAAGATCAGACCATAGTGCAAGGAAAGGAAGGACAAGCAAAGGAAGCCTTCAGAAAGAATATTGATAGGATAGGAAGGAGGCAAGATGCTGTGGTAACCAAGGAGGACCGAAATCTGCCTGTTGGACCTTGTCAGTTGGAAATCTTAGTGGCTGTAGGAAGAAGAGCTGCCATAGAGGGTATGGAAAGGGAGGGCTGGTCTGTCCTTAGGTGTTTTATATTATATTGGAGAGCAAGTGGGATCATGGGGGGACACTTAAAGAGCATAAGGGATGGAAAGAAATAGAGTTGAGGGGCTTTTCTCTTTAGGCATGTGGAATTCTGATGTTTAAAGGCCGTTAGGAAGACTTCACTAGTAATGATGAAAATTCTTTTTATTTTTTTTTTGAAAATTCTTATTGGCTCTTTTGAGTAACTGAACTCCAAACTAATGATGACTCTGATGCTTCTAAGTTTCAGAGGGTGTTCTAAGCCCACTGAGATAGCAAATTTCTATTAAGAATGTTTGAAGCTGTCCCAGACTTTTGTTCCAAGCAGCACATAATTCAGTGTCTTATACAGAAAACATTTCAACAGGTAGTATTTCATCACTTTCATTTGTCCACTTTATGTGAGACAGCGTTCAGGTACTGAGGACATAGACGGACTAAGGTGTGAGGATCACTTATTCCCACTGAGAACAATTATGAGACAATCAATAGTCAATAAGTAGGGAAACAAAGCCATTTAAAATGATAAAATATGCTTAATTGGTACTGTGGTAGATAGTAGTCCTGTGTGTGAAATATGTTATGTACTATGTATATGTACATATACAATATATATGTACTGTGGTAGATAGTAGTCCTGTGTGGTTTACTTCATATTGCTTTAAATTTTTTATTATATTGAAATGTGTTTGTGTGTGTGTGTGAATGTGTGTGTGTGTGTGTGTGTGTGTGTGTGTGTGTGGTGTGCTTGTGTCACCATGTATGTTGAAGGTCAGAGGACAACTTGTAGGAGTTGGTTCTCTCCTTCTACCAGGTGGGGCTCAGACTCAGCTCATCAGCCTCTGCAGCAGGCTCTTTGCCTGCCGAGCTGTGGCACTGGCTCTACTTTATACTCTTCTCTTGTGAACTCTGCCCTCCTTTGTTGGGGGCAGTATTCACAAGCTACTGGAGAGGTAAGTGACTCAGCATGGACAGAAAAAGAATTCTTCAGCAATGCATTTTTTTTTTTTTTACTCAGTTCGCCATTTCTAATCAGTGGAATATAATGTCTATAATAGGCTTTATGTTGGAGAGGGGTTTGTTGGTTGATTGTTACTTAACATTTGAGAAATTAACAAACTTTCCACATTTTTCTCTTTTCTTTTGCAGTAATTTGCCATCTTCCATGTATGAATGGAGGCCAGTGTAGTTCAAGGGACAAATGTCAGTGCCCTCCAAATTTCACAGGAAAGCTTTGTCAGATTCCTGTTCATGGTGCCAGTGTGTCTAAACTCTACCAGCATTCCCAGCAGCCAGGCAAGGCGTTGGGCACACGTGTCATCCATTCCACACACACCTTGCCTCTGACGATGACGGGCCAGCAGGGAGTCAAAGGTAAGCTTTTCATCCTCACTTGGCTCATCACCCAGGCCTCTGGTAATAGGTCTCAACAGGTAGTCAGGGCTGGTGTTGAAACAGAAGGGAGTTTGGATCTACGACCTGAAAAATGGCAGTACAAACAGGGTGTGGGCCCATCTGTGTGACTGTAGGACTCTTTAGGCCACAGGGAACTGGCATCTAGGAAATAAGATAGCCAAAAGGAGTGCCTGCCTCTTTAGGGAGAGATCATGGGTGTGCATGGTGCCATTCTGGCAAGGTCTAAAACAAAGAGGAGCAAGGTCATGATCAGGCTTTGACAGCAGCAATAAACTAGTGGATCAAATGCCACTTGCTGATGAATTTTGTAGCTGGGGAGTTCTTGATTTTAGTCCTACACCATCATCTAACTTCAATCTGGACTTCAATCTGTTGATCTGGAGGGGAAGGCAAACTAGGTCACTTGGAGCTTAAAAATTCCATGACTAATTCATTCTTTGAACCTGGCATCCTTATAAGCACACAATTTTTTAAAAGGGGGTCAGGAAAGTGTTACTGGCTCTTACTCTTTAAAACCTGAACATTTGTATGAGAAGATGAGATTTTTGTTTGAAAGGGGTAGAAAGTCAGTTTTGTTATAGATATAAAATAACATGCTTTAAAATTTCATAGTGTTTATGCCATAAGAAGCATCAAAATAAATGCATAAGATGTTTATAGATAAAGTCATTGCATTTTGTGAAACTGGATTTCAATTTTTAATTAAAATATATAAATCCTAAAGTTTCTGAAATGGAAATTTTATTAAATAGATAGAGGTGATTAAACTCTAAAATCTTCTCATTTGGTAAGATGTGCTTCCAGCAGCAAAAAGCACCATAAATTCACAGTTTTGTGATGCCAATAAAAATTATTCTTGCTTAATGAATAGTTACCATATATTCTTTAATGCCTCTATAATTATAGTTATTAAAATTTATATTTATTATTTTAAATTTTATGTGTGTGTGTGTGTGTGTGTATGTGTGTATGTGTGCACATGCATACCCATATTGAGGGTAGGTTCCTGCAGAGACCAGAGGTGTTGAATCCTGCTGTAGCTAGAGTTCCAGGCAGTTGGGAGCCATCTGATATGGGTGCTGGGAATTGAACTCAGGCCCTCTACAAGAGCAGTATGTGCTGGGCATGGTGGCACATGCCTTTGATCCCAGCACTTGGGAGGCAGAGGCAGGTGGATCTCTCTGAGTTCAAGGCTGGCCTGGTCTACATATCGAGCTCCAGGCCATCTGGGACTAAAAGGGAGACCCTGTCTCAAAAAGACAAAGAGAAAAAAAGAGCAGTATGCCATCTCTTCAGCCTCTGTAATTGGAGTTTTACTTTTAAAAAGTTATTAGATTTAAACTTCTGTTCATTTGTTTATTTCATATTTTTAAAATCCTGATTTTCCCATGACTTATTTATTATTAAAAAGTTGTCTTCCTGATCTGTTTTAGTGAAATTTCCCCCCAACATAGTCAATATCCATGTGAAACATCCTCCTGAGGCTTCCGTCCAGATACATCAGGTTTCCAGAATTGATGGCCCAACGGGGCAGAAGGTAAAAGAAGCTCATCCAGGCCAATCCCAAGTCTCTTATCAAGGACTTCCTGTCCAGAAGACCCAGACAGTACATTCCACGTATTCCCACCAGCAGGTCATTCCACACGTGTATCCAGTGGCTGCTAAGACACAGCTTGGGCGATGCTTCCAGGAAACCATTGGGTCACAGGTGAGCAGTGTTGCCCAGGACACCTTGATAATGCCTTCCAGATAGGGCATTGTTCTATAAAGAAGTCAGACTTGGCTTAAATGAATGTCTGTAGAACAGACTGGCAAGAGGCCATGATGCATTTGCAAGTAAAGTTTTGTAGGAACACAGTGATACCTAGTCACAAACACATTGTCTATGCCTGTTTTCATGCAGGGATAGTAGAACTGAGTAATTCCAATGAAATGATATGGTCTATAAAACTTAAAATATTTACTCTGTGGCCTCTTACAGAAAAAAAACCCTTGCAGACCCATGATATATAGAATAATTTGTTGTATAGGATAATTTGAAGTAGTGAACTTTAGAAGGGTTGTTGGAACTCCATGATTACTTGATTCTAGATTCTATTTTTGTCAATGGGGATGACCTTTATATAAAACATATCAGCCATGAGATGTGGTTCAGAAGATATAGTGTACAAAGATGTTTGAAAATGCTTATGCATTCTTTTGGTAATTTACATGTTAGTAAGTAAAGGTGAATTTTGAATCTCTTTTGCAATAATACTTCATGGAGTCTTTTACTTCTTTGTCATTTGTAACATGACAATGCATGGATTTTTTAAGGTGAATTTTATATTATTATTATTATTATTATGTCTTTTTGAGACAGGGTCTCCCTGTAGCCCCAGCTGTCCTGGAATTCACTCTGTAGACCAGGCTGGCCTTGAACTCACAAAGATCCCGTCTGCCTCTGCCTCCCAAGTGCTAGGATTAAAGGCATTCGCCACCATGCTCGGCTTACGGTGAATTTTAAATATCGCTGAGCTTGCTGTAACTTTGGCCTATGCCATAAAGTCAGAGAAAGATGATGTCCTTTAAGACTCATTGATGAGTCTTAAAATAAAAATAAAATAAAATAAAAACCAAAATAAAAAATTTGGTTTCTGTACTCCAGCCCCTTATTACCACTGCTTTGGGATATATGATAATGATATAGGCTTTGTCTTGTGATTTTTGTCTGCTTTTTGTTAAGGCTTAAATACCTATAAAGAGAGTGAGCAGTGTGTCCTCCTCTGGGTCCTGGATGTTCTGAAAGTAGCATGCCTATGGGTCGGGAGCTAGGAGGGAGAAGTACTTGAGAGTTGTAGAACTAGTTGCTATTGCTTTAGAAACCTGCCAAACAGTTTTAGATACTAAGCCACTGTAGGATTATCACCTTTCTAGGAGAACTGAAAATTAGTTTGTTCATCTGAATGGAAAACACATCCTGAGACATTATTAGATCTTGGTTAGAGCCAGGGACTCAGAATTTCATGTCAAAGAACCAACTTCCTTATCTGCAAATTGGAGGCAAGAATATCACGCTCATGAGGCTTGTTCAGATTAAACAAGATAATTACTGTGAGCCACACAGTTTACAAATGTCAATGAACTATGCAAATATTAGCTTTGAGGGTAATGGTAGAATCAAAAGCAGTCAGAATTCCTGGTTGCTAATGTTTATTTAGATCATGTAGCTTTTAAGAAGTATTTTATTTATTATTTTTATTTTATGTGTATGAATGTATTGTCTGCATGTGTGTAGGTGCACCCGTGTCATGCAGTGCCTGCGGAGGTGAGAAGAGGGCCTCAGATTCCCTGGAATTGGAGTAAAAGATGGTTCTGGGTGCTGGGAATTGAACCTGGGTACTCTGCAAGAGAAGCCAGTGCTCTTAACCACTGAGCCAACTCTCCAGCCCGTATGTCATGTAGTTTCAGCAAGAAAGGAAATCCCCTGGTCTTCCAAACATAACCTTTATCTGTCTGTGGATACCTGAAATGCCTCCTACTGGGCATGTGATAGTTAATCTTGATTGCCAACATGATTAGATTGAGAGGTGTGTAGGAGATTAGTAAATCAGTGATCTGGATGTGTATGTGAGGGCTCTGGCATAATCAATGTTTTAATCCATACATGGGTTTAAATTTGAATAGACAGTTTGGAGGTGAGAATTATGGTTGAAGGAGGTGGTCACCAGCTTAGTGAGGGGTGCGTTTTCATCACACAGGCCTGGAGACACAGAACCAGCCTACCATGCAGTGTGGCTTCTGCGACCAGGAGCCAAACACATCTTTCCTCTCTTAAGTTGTTTGCTCAGGTATTTTGTGACACTGGCAAAGTGTCTGATTGAAAGAGGGGACTTGAAATAACTTTTCTTTCTTTTTTTAAATTAATTAATTAATTTTTAAATCAAATCTAGACCCATGTCCCCCTCCCCATTCCCCCACCCCACCAGAGCTCATGCATTCTGCCAAACATGCTTTTCATCTCTTTCTCAGTCTTTATCAATATTCTCCATGAGGAAGTTGACTGTTTTGAGCAGAAGTTCACTGCTTCAGTCAGTTCTTCGATGCAGTCCTTTCTGTTGTTCTTGTTGTTGTTGTTTCCAATATGCATCACTCCCAACTGCTTTGGACAAAAGCTCAAGGGGCTGTGCACAAGAAATACAACTAGGTATTGCCACTAGCATCCACAGATGAGGGATACCATTCATCGTTTGTTTTTCTGGGACTGTGTTACTTCACTCAGCATGATGTCCTCTAGCTCCAGCCATTTTCCTGCAAAGCTCATGATGTCATCTTTCTTTACTGCTGCATAGAACTCCATTGTGTAGATGTACCACATTTTCTCTATCCACTCATCAGTTGAGGGGCATTTGGGTTGGTTCCAGCTCCTTGCTATTGTGAAGAGAGCTGAAATAAACATGGCTGTGCATGTATCTCTGTAGTGGGGTGAGTCTTGAGGGTACATGCCTAGGAGTGGTATGGCTGGGTCGGGTGGCAAGTTCATTCCAAGTCTTCCAAGGGTTCTCCACACTGCTTTCCATAGTGGCTGCACGAGTTTACATTCCCACCAGCAGTGGATGAGTGTTCCCCTTTCCCCACAACCTCTCCAGCACTTGGTATCATTTGTTTTCTTGATCCTAGCCAGTCTTATTGGAGTAAGATGATATCTTAAGGTGGTTTTGATTTGCATTTCCTTAATGATTAGTGATGTTGAATACTTCTTAAGGTGTTTCTCAGCCATCTCTAATTCCTCACGTGTGAAGTCTCTGTTCAGCTCTTTGCTCCATCTATTGAGTGGGTCATTTGTTTTCTTTCTTCTTTGTTTTTTGAGTAGTTTATATATTCTGGAAATCAATGCTTTGTCAGATGTTTCTGCTGTGAAGGTTTCCTCCCACTCTGTGGGATTTCTCTTCACTTCCTTGATTGTTTCTTTTGATGTCCAGAAGCTTTTGAGTTTAATGAGGTCCCATTTGTCAATTGTTGACCTTAATTCTTGCGCAGCTGCTGTCTGATTTAGGAAGTCTTTTCCTATGCTTATGTCTTGTAGTCTGCTGCCGACTTTTTCTTCTATTGCCTTCAGAGTTTGGGGTTTCACGTTGAGTTCTTTGATTCATCTGGAGTTGACTTTTGTACAGGGTGAGAGGTAGGGGTTTAATTTCATTCTTCTACAAGTGGTGATCCATAACTTTTCATCCCTTTACTGAAGTCCATACTAGGAAATGTTTTGGAGAGAAAGAACATCATCCATTGAAATTTGTCTTCAGAGTAAAGACTGGATTTCTGTGCAGAGGGAACAGATAGGAGCAATGTGGCTGAAGCTACATTTCATGCATTTCATAATTTTTCTGCAGACAAGTCTTGGAGACAGAGGGTTCCATTACATTGTTTAACCATTCCAGCTTAGGTTGGTCATGGGGAAATGAAAAAGCAGATCCTTTTAAAACTGTGTGCCCAGTACGTTTCTCCCTAGTTTCCAAGTTGGAACAGGGATGATAAAAAAGGCTGAGAATGAAACTTAACAAATTTGTTATTCTCTTATAATATTAGACATATGTTGCTAACTAGAAAAGTTGAAAAGAAATTATTTACTTACAAGACTAAACTGAACTGTTCCATTGAAATGAATTGAGAGAGTCATGGAGTTACCCAAGTAATTCAAGCTCGGTGGGATTCCTGCCTTATCTGGATCCCTTTGACTTTTGCTCTGAATGATCCAGACAGTGATCTCAATTCTTAATTCATTTTGCATGTGTAGTTACCAACACACAGCTTTTGAGTAAGACCTGTTTTCACCAAAACATTTCTTAACGTGCATTTGTCTTCTTCTTTATGGGAAATACTGCTAGGTGGTCATGATTGCCTAATCGATTTGTGCAATTCAAATGACCCAAATAATTATTGGAAAATAATCAGTAGTACATAGATGTGTTCTGTGAAGAGGTTGGAAAACATTTGTGTTTTCTCACTGTGGTTGATTTGCAAATATACACAGAGACAGGTATAAGTAGATTTTAACAGAATTTAAAAAACAATAAAATAACAAGGAACTGACTGAAACAGTAAAGTTCTCCCCAAAACAATAATCCTCTGCATAGAAAAACTTCAAAAGACTCAGAAAAAGATACAAGACATATATGGCAGAATGCATGAACTCAGGTGGGGTAGGAGGCATGGAAAAGGGAATGAGTCTAAATTGGACAGATAAATAATGTATGAAATGTACAAAACTTCATTAAAAACAGTAAGAAAAAGCCTCTACTACACATTAAAAAAAATAAAAAACCAGCAACAACAACAGAAGATCCATATATCATCACTTTGATTAAGCTCATTGGGAACATTCTTGGTTTTTAGAAAGAGATCTAAGAGACATAATAAATGTAACACACGGAGCTTTATTAAATTATGGTTTTCAATTCAATTAAAAATCGTGGTGTGTGTGTGTGTCTGTGTGTCTGTATATCTGCATGCTGCTTCTGTCACGTGCCTGTGGAGGCCAGAAGACAACTTGTAGGCATTAGGTTTTCTCCTTCCACATGTAGGATCTCAGGGATTAAACTCAGCTCCTCAGGCTTTGTTAAAGCTGCCTTTACCCATGGAGGAGCCATCTTGCTGGCTCTAAATTAGGTTTTTTTTTTTTATTTTTTTTTATTATTTATCTTTGTATGTGTATGAATGTACTGTCTGCATGCAGGTCTGTGCACCCGTGTCGTGCAATGCTGCAGAGGTCAGAAGAGGGTCTCGGATTCCCCTGGAACTGGAGTTCTCCTGGAATTGGAGTTACAGACGGTTCTCAGCCGCCATGTGGGTGCTGGGGATCGAACCCGGGTCCTCTGCAAGAGCGTAGGTGCTCTTAACCGCTAGGCCATCTCTCCAGTCCCAGGTTTTTTTTTTTAAAGCTAGCAGCTGAAGAGATGGCTCAGCAGTTAAGAGCACTTGCTGCTTTTGCAGAAGACCTGGGTTCTGTTCCATACATGGCTCATAACCATTCGTAACTTCTATTCCCAGGGGATCTACTGCCTTCTGAACTCATCATTACCAGGCACACATGTGGTATGCATACACGCATGCAATCAAAACACTCATACATGTAAAATAAAATAACCTTATCTTTTTAAAAAGCCAGATCTAAAAACTGTTTTAGAAGAAGAATGGAAAAATTTAAACTAGCCATTAGACGTTACTTTCTAATAATTATCTGAGGTGTGATGATAGTGTTGGATGTGTGTAGGAGAATGCTTTTATTCATATGAGCTGAGGGCTGGAAGCTTTAGGGCTTAAGTGCCATATTGTCAATCATTTTCATTCATATGTATTTCATACACAAATATAGCAAGATAGCAGCAATTGTTGATCCTCAGAAGTCCCTGTGGAGATTATCATTGTAATAGTCTTTGAATGGCTCAGGGTACTTATGAGAAGAAAGGATGAATATTACATTTCCTTGGATTTATGAATAGAATGATATATTTTATTTTATTTTAAGATATAAGCAGTATTTAATAGTTAAAAACTATTTACCCAATTGACTATTATAGGACTAAAATGCCACACTTCAACAGTTGAAAATTGAAAAGGAAAGAGACAATGTTCAAGGGCAAATAGAGAACTTCCAGTAAAATAAACCCAATCCAACAATATCAAACAAACCAGCTCTTATTTTCACTTAAAAGATTCAACTTTAGGTTGGGGTGTGACTCAGTAGCACAACATGTACTTAGCACAGGAAAGGCGCTGGGTTCTATTCTCAGTGCCCCACAAAGAATGGTATATTTTAAACCAAACTTGAAAAATTTAACTTTAATGCATTGAATACAGTTTTGGGATGAATTTTACCAGTTTTAACTTTTGAATGGGGCTGGGTGTGAGTGTACCAGATATAAGAAGCTGTCCTTGTTTCAATCGTGGAATGATCAAGGGTCAACAGTAGAAGAAAAATTAGACATAAACAATGCAGGGCATCTTCTAAATCAATAATCAAGATTGGGTATATAAGGAACTGAAGAAAAGGATCTTGATGAATGGAAGTATTCTGACTTCAGAAGTCAGGGTGATGCTCACTGTGATCCACTAGCTGACCTTTGGAGGAGGGTCTTCAAAGAAGGAATGTGACTGACTACATCTTTAAGAGGAAAACCAGCCATGATAGATGATCAGAATGTCAGAGAATGAAGATTCGCCAGTGGAATGCCAGAAGATTGATGGTACACCAGTTCACTCACCAGTGTACAGATCTCCTGATAGATTCATGACAACAGAGGGCATTGTTTTGGATTATATTATAAAGGGAAAGAATAATCAGAGATTTCTGTATTAATTTTCACCTTTGAAGAAAGTGCCAAGATAGAGGAGAAAAAATAAGTCATTTTTTTTTACTATTGTAGGAAGTATTATTTAACCTTCCAGGTTCTAAGAAATATTTTCTGTTATGATCAGAAAGGTGTCACTGAATTAATTTTATTTAAGGAGTAGAGATAAGCAGAACATGTAAGGTGGCAAAGAGAAATGGACTTCTTGAATATAAATCAAGCCTGAAGTAACTGGCAAGTCATAGCTTTGGCAGACTTAGGCTTCTGTGTTACTTGGAGTAAGTTGTGGTACTCTACATGCATTTGAAAACACTTGCAAGTTAGAATTACTACTCCAGTGGTTACAATTACCAACTCTTTGTACGGTAATCTCATGTTTTCATGAGCTTGAAACCTGAAGATTTCCATGCTGATTTTTATCTCTGAGGAGAGACCAATCTTCCAAAAGCCCCTCTCAAATCTGTTACTTCATCACTAGACATTAAATTATATATATACCTTTTCATTGTGTAAGGGTGGCTTTGGTGTGAATTGTTTCCCCTAACAATAACCTAAATTTGAAATGTATGTGGTATTGGAATTTGTGGTTATTTTAAATATTGCCTCATTGCTGAAAGCAAGCATTTCCCAGTGACTTGCTGATGCCAGATAGTTAAAGAGGCCGTGTGTAACTTGTTTAGAACCATGACAACAGAGTTCAGGGTCCAGCTGCATGCTGGCCTTGCCCTTGTGAAGTTACACTATCATGCGATCATGGGCTCTTTGTTGAGTGCAGAAGCATGGCCTGTAGTTAGACACAGGCATTAGAGAAGGCAAACCCTCAAGACCTACACATGGCAAATGCTGGAAGCAGAATGCTCCATATACAAGCACCCATGTTAACCAAGAAGTGCAGACATACTGGAAGACCTGAAGAAGATATAAACAGAACATTTTTTAGAATATCACTTTAAGCGTTACCAAAGGCCACTACAGCAATACAGCAAAATATTGGTCTCCCTGAGACAAACAAGACTCCTCCGAAAATATCAGCTACACCTCAACAGCCTGGAGATACAGTGCAACAGTGGCAGCCAAGTGTCTATATTATATCCCAAAACTATTTGGCTATTAGCTCTCTCCTTGGAGGAATAACTCACAGCGGATGCCACAAGCTTATGTCCTCTAGTGATTAGGTGATGTTATAAGCCACAATAAGAACTTGTCACCCTTTATAGAGAAACCACAGTTTGCGGATTAGCATACCATCCAAGCATCTGTGTCTATGCTCACAGCTTAGCTTGACACAATAAGTGGTACTGCTTAAATGCCTGTACATCCAATAGCTTGAGCTTTGTTAGTATGACTGAAAAGGGTATCACTGTGAAAGCTGTCAATCCGTGAAGGGAAACAAACTGAACAGACCGGAGTCCAAAATGACAACTCCAAAGAAATTAGACTGTTTTCTTCTCACCCACTTGTGCCCCTTTCCCAAAGCCTAGGGAACAAACTGTGGAAGAGGAGGCGTGGTAGATTGTAAGGGCTGTGGAGAGATAGGGGTGAATCATGAGACTACAGGAATATAGTCTGGACACCTGATTGATCAACATGCCTGCGCATACAAGCTTCTCCAACTGGACTATGGGAACCTTGGGTTGTTCAAAATTTGGACATAGATACTTGCAAAATGCACCAATTACTTAACTGTATGACATACTGAGTAACATCATTGTTATCTGCAAACAACTGTGTCATTGTATTGTAGAATCCCTTAAAAATAAAAAAATAAATTAAAAAAAAAAGAATATCACTCTAAGACAGATAAAGAGACTAAAATATCATGTCACTTTTATAGATTGTAGCCATGAGGAGCCAAATAAGTGGAAGCAAAGGGTCTTGTGAAAATTCATACTTTAATAAAAACGCCTAAGTAGCAAAGTTGATGATGAAGCGTCTAATATTCTACTGAAGAAAATAGACGTGATGGAAATTAGAAAGAAAGGAAAGGCATAGTATATGATGTGAAACATTGAAGTTATTGGGAAAAACTTTCTTTCTTTAGTTAAAGTGATGCAAGAACTGTTTGTGACTCTCTTAGAGGTGCCAGAAGTTGCTCTAGTGCTTTCTCTGGGCAGGAAAAATGGAAGTGGAATGGACTAGTGGAGAAAAAGATTAATTGGAGATAGGTCTCTTTGGCAGATATATTCGGTAACACCCTCAAGCTGAAAAATACAGTTATACACATGCACCATTGTGAAAGGGAGAGATAGACCCATTCAGCTTTTGTTTAGGAAAATAAGCACTATTGAGAAAATAACAGTGAAGTATGAACTTGAAGTAGAAAGTATCCTAATTGCATGGCTGAAAATACTTTTCCTAAAAGTTTCAGGCCTTCTGTCTTGGGACTTTGGTGAAGAAAAGCTTTTAGCTTTGTTTGCATAGATGTTGTATTAGTTATTTTTCTTGTTACTATGACAGAATACCTGAAGAAAACATTTTACTGAGGATTTCAGCCCACAGTTAACTTTAAGGGGATAGAGTCCATCATGTTGGGGAGGCATGGTAGTTAGGACCAGCCGAGTCCTGGGTGTTATGAGCTTGTAGCAGGGCTTCCTCACATCTCTGAGGACCAGAATGTAGAGAGAATATAGGTTCAAACACAGGCTGGGCTATAGCTCCCAAGGCTTGTGCTAGTGGTCTAGTCTGCCAACTGGAGCCCATGTCCAGCAGATTCCACAACATCCCCAAATAGCCCATTAGCTGGGGACCAGGTGTTCAAGGATGTAAGCCTGTGGGGGAGATTGTACATTTAAACTAACAGAGACCAGTGAAAAACTAGAACAGTATATGTGGTACCTGCTAATTCCATATGTCAGAAAATGGAAGGAAGAAAGGAAGGGAAAGAGGGAGGGAAGGAAAATGGAGGAAGAAGATGGAGTGATGGGGACTGTAGACTTTCAAGCTCATTTCTCAGCAATAGGAAATTAATTTATCACTTAGTTAACAGAGCTAAGACATCAAGCTTTGCTTAGAAAACTACTCCTTAATTCCCATAAAATTTTTTCTGTCTTGACAGTGTATTAATGGGGTGAGACCTAAAGCTAAGGATTAAAACTTAGTTTTTCATTTTCATGATGGACAGCATGCTATTATTACCTGACCACTTTCACATGAGTTGCTTCCCTAAACTGGGTCTAAAATTGACCTAAATAGATTGGAAGCCTAAATAAATGCCAAAGCTGGTGAGATGGCTCAGTGGGTAAAGGCACTTGCTGCCGAGGCTGATGACCTGAGTTAGATCCCTAAGACTCATGGTGAAAGGAGAGAACCCACTGTACAAGTTGTCCTCTGACCTCCACATTGTGCCATTGCACCCCTCATACATGTAATTTATTTATTTTTCCAAAAAGAATAAATGTTTAGAAAATTGTTGACCTCTTAATTATATAGTGTCCCTGTGTGAGATAACTCAGTCAGCTTTCTAGGTCAGTGAAGGATGAAAGTGAATATCTTTCCCTCACTGTCGCCTGAGGCCATGTGCCTTTAGGGCCATATTCTCTTGAGTGATGTGAGCTGGGACTAGAGCAATGGCCTTTATCCTTTTGAGGAGCTGCTGGGTCAAGATTTGGGAAGGCAGAGCTGCCTTTCCGAGACATCTGCCTTCTTGGTGACCAGAGTGCTCAGTTGGGTGTGCTGATTGCATTTACTGAAGTTTGGCCTCCTTCTGATGGAACAAGTCATCAACACCAGCCACTTCCTAGGCCATCTGGGTTTTTCTTCAGTGTCCCTCTCAAGTGCTCCTTTGGCATAATCTAAGAAACACGTAACTGAGTGTTAGCAAGTCTGCTGTCTCTAGTGGCTCTAACATGATTGCTCTTTGTCTCTATCCCTGCCAAATTTTACCTGTGTCAATATCAGAGGGTATCATTGCAAGTGTCAGGCACAGCTCAATGATAGGTCCTGGAGCCCTTAAGTGTTGGCTGGTCTTGTTCCAGGAGCCTCTACCAAATTGGATCTGTGCAGGGGCTGGGAAGATCAGCAAAAGACAGGGCTTAGATCCTGGGGGATATAAGGGGAAAGAGCGCATGTGAGGAAGGGGAGAACTTCTAGTTGTACCTGGATGAGGGATGTGGGGCTCAGACATGTAGATAGTCAAAATACAGATTCTTAGAACTTGGGGTAGTGTACTTCACAGAGTGGGTGGAACCCAGATGTGGCAGTTGGTGTAGTGTAATGCCCAGTCTCCACTCAGGCTGATGTTCTCCAGCAACTCAAGAACTGGCGGGCTCATGTCTTTACTCTCTCTGACCTAGTCTGTACAAAGCAAGTCTTTCTCACTTCACTGGCTCCCCCTGACCCCCCTCTCTCAAAAAATGAAAATGCCTTATCAAACTTCCATATTTTACCTTCAGGACTCACGAATTCCATAAGCCTATACTAATTATTAGACTCTTGTTTTTTTACACAGGAATAGACATTGGAAATAATTATAGAGTGGAGTGGGAGCCTGGAAAGCCATTCTGACACTGGCAAAGCATTGAGGCTTTGCTGGTGACCATTCTTGAGGGTGACAGCTGTGAGCACATTGAAGGAGTTTGAGGAGAACATAGCTTGGCTGGATGGAAGTTTCAGACTTGGTATATTGCAAGAAATGTTTAAAGACTTACAGCTGGTAACTCTTGGATCTAATGTTATTTCTTGCCTCTATTCCATTCTTTGGAATTGAGATTTTCTCAACTGCAGTCAAATCATCTAGTTTACTAAGAGCAAATAGTTTGGAATCTGCCCTGTGAAATTGTAGTGATAGAAGGAACATGCCCACATTCTGAGAGATGGTAGAATGCTTCCATCTCTGCCCCACACCATCCCTCATACAAAAGTAGTACTTCCATTCCCCCTTCTCTTCTGCCTCCTTTTACCTATGTATAAACTGAATATTTTCCTTCTATAAGGTCATCCCCAAAGGCTGTACATTTATTCTAGTAATACTGCCATTATGTAGTTTTTTAAAAAGTTGTGTGGGTGTGGGTATGTGTTTGTGTATGTGTGTGTACCCACAGACATGTTAATACAAGAATCTTCAGAGGCCATGAGAGGGCATCAGATGGGAAAAGAGGGCATTGGATCCCAGGAGCTGGAGTTGCGAGTCATTGTGAGTCTCCTGATGTGGGTGCTGGGAACTGAGCTCAGACTCAGGTCCTCTGCAAGACCAGTAGGTTTTTTTTTTTTTTTTTTTTGAGACAGGGTCTCCCTGTAGTCTCAGCTGTTCTGGAACTCACTATGTGGACCAGGCTGGCCTTGAACTCACAGAAATCCACCTACCTCTGCCTCCCGAGTGCTGGGATTAAAGGTGTGTGCCACCATACCTGGCCAACAGTATGTGGGTTTTTTTTTTTGTTTTGTTTTGTTTTTGGTGTTTTTGAAACAGGGTCTCCCTGTAGCCCCAGCTGGCCTGGAACTCACTCTGTAGACAAGGCTGGCCTTGAACTCACAGAGATCCACCTGCCTCTGCCTCTCAAGTGCTAGGATTAAAGGTGTGGGCCACCACACCTGGGTAGTGTTCTTAACCACTGAGTTCTCTCTCCAGCCCTGCCATTTATAGTTTAGAGATGCCTACATTGAAGGAATTGTTTCAGAAATAAGAAAATTGGTCATTGATGATCATCTTTATATTACTCATTTTTCTGAAGGAATCTGGGGCTTAGGATGGTCAACTCAACTCCAGCAGCAAGGATTTGCCATCATTGAGAATATTTAAAATGTATCTTCAGTTCTGAAGAGAGTTCTAAAATTGGAACTGAGGAGTTCTAAATATTTTGAACAAATGCAGCAGTGTCTCCAGGATGACTTTGCACAGATCTTGTTTAGAATGGTCAAGCTTTGGCAGAGTTCAGAACACAGTCTGAGGGACTGCAGAGATTGCTCTGTGGTTAAAGGCACCAGCTGCAGAGGACTAGGGTTCAGTCAGTCCCTAGCACTCATATGGTAGCTAACAACCATTCTAACTCCAGTTCCAGGGGCTCCAATGCCCTGTTCTGGCCATTGTGGGCATTGCAACACATGGGTACACTTAACATGTAGGGAAATACATAAAATAAAAATAAATAAAAATTTATAAAAGATCACAGTCTTAATGTTCTCTGGCTTTGGGGCAGACCCCTCAGCAAAACAGTGCATTTTCTTTTTTTTTTTTTTTTTAAATTTCTGTATGTGTAGGAATGTACTGTCTGCATGCAAGTTTGTGCACCCATGTCGTGCAATGCCGTGGAGGTCAGAAGATGGTGTCAGATTCCCCTGGAACTGGAGTTCTCCTGGAGTTGGAGTTTCAGATGGTTCTCGGCTGCCATGTGGGTGCTGGGGATCGAACCCGGGTCCTCTGTAAGAGCGGTCGGCACTCTTAACTGCTAGGCCATCTCTCCAGCCCCAAAACAGTGCATTTTCATCTGAGTGTGGTACTTGGGAGGCAGAGGCAGGCAGATCTCTGTGAGATGAGGGCCAGCCTGGTATAGGAATTTCTAGGCTAGTGGAGGCTATAGGGAGATCCTGTCTGAACAAACAACACCCCCAAACCCAGTGAATTTTTGTAAAATTGATAGATGATAGAGAAATTTCACAGTTATGATACCATATTTAAGCTTTGAAACAATGTGAGAGACAGGAAGTAGGTATACTTATTTCCCTCCAGTTGTGTGAAACTTGACGCCCAGAGAAGTCGGGGCTGGTTTATGTTGGTTTATTCAGGCGCGTCTCATTCCATTTTAGTGACCTTGCCACATCACCAATATCAGTTTTATCACTTTTCAGATTACTAGATTGACTGAGAACCTTCCTGGGCTAGGTTGAGTCCTGCATTCCTCTACTGTGATAATTTTGACATCTTTCCTCATTTCTATAATCTTGGGCACCATTGATACTAATAAATGCATGGGACATATGGACAGAATAATCTTTACAAATATAGATTACATTGAATCCCTGTCCTGATATCTTGTCAAAACCTTTCTGACTTGAGAGAACCATCTCAGGTATTGGTGCCCTTAAAGAGTTTTTGATTCTTCTTCAACCCACTTTGCTCCTTCCCTGAATTCTTGTTGGATTCAAATCTAATCAGACTATTTTTAATTCTGTCAAAGTAGTTGCTTTTATGCTTCTTTCCCTCAAGCTTGTGCATTTTGCAAGGGCAGGGCCACTTAGGAATTCAGCTGAGTAGTGGACAGAGGTTTACTGTTTATTATTGCTAATTGTATTCATGCTAACCCAGTTATTCTAGGCTGTGTGTCAGGAACACACTGAACAGTTGTCTATATTTTACATGTCCCATAGCTGCAGGTAATCACGGCACTCTGCTTTACACATCCCTCAGGGTCTTGACCTGATGATGTTTCTACTATTCAGAATACTTGGAAATATATCAGATTAGAATCATGACAATATTTGAATCCCACAGGAAGGGAAGAAAGATGCTTCCAGAAACATTCATCCCCCTTTCTACATCTCACCATTCAGGTTATGACAGTTGGGTTAAGTTTATCTTGACTGATAGTATTGTGGAATAAAGTGTGTCCTCCCAAATTCATATGTTGAGACCCCCAGTATTACTGTATTTGGAAGTAGAGCTTAAAAAGAAATAGAGGTTAAATAAAGTCATAAGCATGGGAACATGGCATGACAGGACTAATGTCTTTAGAAGAAGGGATAGCAGGACACTTGCCCAGATTCATTTTTCTTGCACACTCAGAGCAAAAGTTCATGTGAGCACATAGACGGCTGCTTATGAGACACAAACAACCATGCTAGTACTTTAGTCTTGGGCTTCTAAGGTCTAGAACTCTGAGGAATAAATGTATATTATCAAAGCCATGAGTTGAGCCTGGAAGGTAACTCAGTTAATAAAATGTTTACTTTGCAAGCCTGAGGACATGAGTCTGACCTCCAGAATCTATGGACATGATAATGTGTGCTTATAATTCCAGTCCTGAAAAGAAGGAGGCAGGAGAATTCTTGGGACTTATTGGGAAGTTAGACTAGTATTCTTGGGGAGCTCCAGGTCAGAGAGAACGCTTGTCTCAAACAAAATGTGGGCAGTGCTTGAGGAGCAGCACCCAAGGTTGGCATCCGGCCCTCATGCACACATGCACCATGCACACCCCCATGCACACTGACAAAGCCATGAGTCTATGGTGTTTTGTTAGGGGGAGCCTGATCTAAGACTGTTAGGGAGCTGGGATATGCGTGGGGGAGGGAGGAGCCAGTGGCTGTTTGCCTGGACAAGAACTGTTCCTGCCACAAGTGACGGGACATTGAACAACATAAACTTAATTTCTGCTCCCAGGGATGTAAGTGAACCTGTTACTTTTGTTTGTGGCTTTCAGTTTTCTACATGACTTACTTCCAAACCACAGGTAATTAGCAGTTTTAAGCTCTGTGTACTTGGTTGCGATATAGAAAAACTGGAAGCTTAACCAAGGAGAGCTGTGTGTGTGTGTTACGATTTTGTGTAGCACTATGAGACCTGAAATAGTATTTGTTCCTTTCCTTGTCTCTGTATAAACAAAAAGGGAACTGACAAATAGTGAAGCTCAATGTAGGAAACTTCTCTCAGTGCATTTAAGAAATAAGCAAACCTATATTCATCATTTTGGAGCTGTCTCGTTGCTTTAGTAACAGCAGCTGTGATTTTTTTTGTCCATCTTTATTTCCTTTCTCACCAGAGCTCCTTGTTTGTAAGCAATATACCATTAGAATTCAAAAATAAATTGACATCATATACATGTATGAACAGGTTATAACAAAACAGTATTTTGCATATGAACTAAAACTAATAATAAAAAATGAAATACATTTGGCCTATCTGCTCTATAAGATGGAGTTTTATAATATATTTGTGTTGTTCAGAGTCCAAAGAAAGGCTAATGGGAATGATTTCAAAATAGAGTTATGACAGTATTTAATTATTCTTTTAGCAACTTTGAAAGAGCAATGATTTACAGATCAGAACCTGGAAGACTTGTCTGTCAAAATTCCCAAATTATAGAAGTAGAAAAAGTCGGTGGCCCAGATTTGGTTGTTTCTTTAGGAAAGATGTCAAGTAGAGTCATACATTTTACTCTTAAGAATATTTCCCTTTTGTCTGTTAACAGTAAAAACCATTTTTGCCTTAGTGTAACTTTAAAAATACCATTTCATAAACTAAAATAGTTGTCTGGAATTTCTTGAAGCCCATGGTTTGGCTTCAGCAGGCTTTAAGCAAATATACTGTCAGAAATCAGTGCGGATATATTTCCAGCAGTTAATGCCCTAGTCACAGTAGATACTTTATAAAATCAATACCCTGAAATATCAGAGGATTATGCATATATCAGATACCCCAAATGCCTAACATTGTTTTAATTACTCTAATAAAAGAAAGCTGGGTGGACTTGAAAAAAAAAACTTGCCTATAAAGAATGTTCTGCTCAAGCCAAAGCAAATTTTTTTTACAAGTTCTTTTAGAAAATCTGGAATTATTTAAGCATTTTCCTCTTCTTTTTATGAGACAATGCCCATTACCCTGCCAGTCCTCTGTGGTACAGAATTCTCCTTTAGGACAATGGATCTGTAGCACAAGTTGATCAGATACGTTGCTCTCATTGCATTAACAATATTGTTCAAAGATTGTAATGTTTTAACACTGGCACACAAAAATAAATATACTTAATGTTCTAGTGTAGGGACATTGAATAGCTCTTGGTGAGGTTTTCCAGTTTAATTTGGAGGCACAGTTGAGCTAGAAGCTAGAAGAATGCCATTTTCTTGGAAGGTAGGCAGGGGTTACTTTGCCAAAGTGGAGATGTTTCTATCATGGTGAAGGGCTGTTAATATCAATAGAAGCAAAGAAGAACTAGGGCATGAGTTTGGGTGAATCCAGTTTCTTCTGTATGGTCAGAACTTTTCCGTAAAGGACTTTATTCTTGCTTTTATGGGCAGAGGTAGAAAATTTTAAAAAATGGAGTTCATCACAGTAATGAGGGGAGTGCTATGGTTTACTGGAAACCTTGAGGCTTTGGGTCATTGTGTTGAACAGCTTGCTTCTGAATGGGAGCAGAGCTGAGGATAGCTCCTACAGAGATGGACAGCTACAGCTACAGCTACGTGGTATGAGCGAATGGGCCATCCTGTGACTGCACTCTGGCACCATGCATGCAAAATTTGCATCCCCATGAATATTAATGACTCCCTCTGAGTAATTGCTTATAGATAATAAAAATATTTATTGTGATTATTCCTTAAAATTAGGAATCATTTAAGAGCCATAGAGATGCTGTTTGTGTGCACAGGTTGAGAGGAGAGGCCTGGCATTATGAACAACATTGACCAAGTAGGTCCAGGTCATGATTTGAGATTAGCACCAGGCAAGATGTGACATTATGGATTCCAGTTAGTCAGCCTTACAGGCAGGGAATGTATAAGGAACACTGATTTTCATAGAGCTGCCCTGAAAGGGGAAACCTTTCCATTAACATTCCCTGGCAATCTCAGCTTGCACTGGAGCCTTGTAAAACCATTGAATTTGGGTACATTAATGGGTACCAGCAACTTGTCTTTCTTAACACTTTTGTTAATGGAGAGACTGACATCCAGTAAATTAATTCATTCACTTAATGTCTTGTCTTGAGTTTGCAGAAGACAAGACGGAGATTAACACTGAAGCTCCCTGGTTCCTACCCCAGGTTCTTTCTGCTATTTTGCCCTATGTTTTAGGCCATCTCTTCATGAAGACGAAGATTCAAAGAAATCACTGTTACTTCAACCCCCAAAGGGATATATCCTCTGTGACCCATGGGTTGTGCAGCCTTGTAGTTGGGCTTAGCTTGCTCAGGGGGAGGTGACACACAGGACTCCACTTTCTTATTTCATGATCTTGGGCCTTTGGCACCAAAACACAACACCAAGGAGGATCTTTAGCAAAATCTCAAGAATATCTTCTCTCTATTTCTATATCTAAATTTGTTTTCATATGTGTCACGTCTAAGGTAAGTCTGGGACACGCATATTAAGCTCTTAAGATTCCTTACTCTTTTTAAATGAACCAAGATTTTCAAAGGAAGAGAAAAGGGATCTAACATGGCCAGGATCCCATTAGACCTACTAGGTCCTTTTTAGTGCTGTCAGCCCAGGGGAGAGTCTTCTCATGGAGAGTCTGCCTCACTTGTTCTAGCTCAGTCTTCTCAAGAGATGTGTGGAAATGGATAATTTTAGTGTGTTTCATAGAAGAGGCAGCAGGCATGAACAAGATTTCAAAGATGGTAAGTGGTAAAGTGAAGATTTGAGCTGTTTGTCCTAAATGCTTTGCTTTCCCATGTGCTCAGTTATCCTTTCGGTCAGAGTCTAAATGTGCAACATACCTCACAGGCTCACATGTAGAGTGCATGGCCCCACCTGATGGAATTATTGGGGAGATGGCAGAAAATTTAGGATGAGGAGCCTAACTAAAGGAAGCAGGTCCCTGGTAGTGTGCTTTTGAAGGTTATACCTGGTCCCTGGCCGCTTGCTCTATCTGTGATTCCTGTTTATCAGGGGCTGAGTGGCCTTTCTGCCCCGTGCTTTTCTGCTTCACCACAAGCCCAGAATCAGCAGAGCCAGGGACAATGGACAATGAGCCAAAATAAGTCCTTCATCCCTTGTTATCATACCTGGTATTTTGTCTCTGCAAGGAAAGCTAGATTAACACATTTAACTGACTTCTCCCAGGGTCGACATAGACTGCGATTGTCTAAAAAGATCAGTTTCTCAGAGGGGTGCAAGTGTGAAGGGTCCAAGTTCGAATCTCTAGAACCCATGTGAAGCTGGGTGGGGTGTGTGTGCCCATAACCCTAGTTGCCCTAGGGGAGGTTGGAGGCAGAAGGACCCCAGAAACTGGCATATCCTGCAACCCCATCTCAAACACGGTGAAGTGAGGACCAATGCCCAAGGTGGGTTATTCATTTCCACGTGCATGCCATGGCATACATGTGTCCAGCAGTCTGTCTCTCACACACAGACACAAGAGAAAGTCAGTTTGTATTTGTAATGTGTTCATACTAGCCAATAAGTAGGAATCTGGGAATTATGTTTGGTAGATGATGTCCTTTACTATGACTGGACATTGGTTGGGGAAATAAATAAGAACTTCTCCTTGTGATCTGAGCAATACAACTAATGGACCTTTATTTCAGTTTATTTTTCTCTGATTATTCCTGAATCATATTTATCTTAATTATAACTTCTTAAATTTTCTCCATGAATGATACATTCTGTTATTATGACTAGTCCTTTTTTATATTTCAGGGTATCAGATACAGGAAATTACCATTCTGTGTGTGTGTGTGTGTGTGTGTGTGTGTGTGTGTGTGTGTGTCTGAGTGTGGGGATGTGTATATGAGTGCAGGAACCTGAGGAAGGTAGAGGCTTGGCTCCCGAGAGCTGAAGTTACAGGTAGTTGTAAGATGCCCTATGTGGTTGCTGGGAATTGAATTCAGGTCCTCTGGAAGAGCAATATGTGCTCTTAACCACTGTGCTATCTCTTTGGCCCAAATGATACCATTTGAAAGGTGCTTAATCTCTTCCTTATGATTAGTCACCAATACTTCTACATCTACTATTTTTTAAAAGATACCGGTCGTTTAGTTAGAAACCATCAAAAACCTACTTAGCTTGGGGCAAAGAACAATGCTGCTTCCTTGTTCCCTATTTCCTTATTGATTTTTGGAGTCAACTAATAACCAACCCAGATTTGGAAAGTGCTCTGTGGCCTTGCTCCACCATGCTCTCTGCTGTTCTGAACCGTCTTCGTTCCTTCATGTCCCGCCGTCTTCTTCTGTGCCTGCCCTGTCTACTTGCAGTTGGCCTGGCTTTGCTAGCTCTCTTCCATCTCTCTGGACTCCTTCCTTGGTATTAACATTGACTCACTTCTTTGTGTCAGCTCTCTCCTGAACACAGTTCTGCTTGCTTCCAAGAGGATTATAGTGAATCAGACTTCTATTTTTTTTGTCCCATGTTTTCCTTTAGCGAGTGCAACCTCTAAGTATTTTTAAAATTCTGTATTACATTAATATTTTAAGCTGATTTGTTCCTTTGGCTTAGGGTCCCATTTTCTTTTGAGATGTCCTTTATTTCAGCTTGAAGTATTTATATATTGTTATACAATGGTTCTTAATAATATAATAAGGTGTGTGTGTGTGTGTGTGTGTGTGTGTGTGTGACAAGAGTAATTTGTAAGAATATTTCTGTATTTATTTTAAATATCTTAGCTAGCAAGGGGGCTAAGTAGCAAGTCCTGGACACTGAGATTGTCCTCATGGACTGACCCTTTTTACAGTGAAATGTCTGAACAGTTTTAACAAATGCCTGCTCAGAGCCTGTCAAACGGCCAGCCTTCTGTAGGTTTTACCCATGCAGGAGTTGAGATGAACGGGACCTGGAATTAAGCCTACATTTTGTTCATTAAGCCTTCTGGTATAAGACATCCCAACAGGTTCCAGTCCTCCACTTGCTCAGCCATGCTTTATTCATTCTCACAATTCTTTGAGGTCAGGATTTCTGTCCCATTGTCTCATTACTAGCCCAGAGAAGCAGATCAATGGGCTGAATCCTTCACTGCTAGTTAGTAAGAGAGCTGGGATTTCAAATCAAAACTAATGGTTTTCGGGCTGGAGAGATGGCCTAGCGGTTAAGAGCGCCGACCGCTCTTACAGAGGACCCGGGTTCGATCCCCAGCACCCACATGGTGGCCGAGAACCGTCTGAAGCTCCAATTCCAGGAGAACTCCAGTTCCAGGGGAATCCGAGAGACCCTCTTCTGACCTCCGCGGCATTGCACGACACGGGTGCACAGACTTGCATGCAGACAGTACATTCATACATATACGAAAATTAAAAAATAAAAAAAAATTAAAAAAAAACAAAAAAAACTAATGGTTTTCATCCAGCAGTCTGCTCTTTCTTTGACTACCGGGTTTTCCATTTCAAGGCCTCAGCACAATGCAGCAAAACCTCCTGAAATGAGGCTATTGAAGGTATCACAATTTTAAGGTACAAATATTAAATCTCAATAAAACCATACTGTAATATCTATTACAGCCTTTTCACATGACTGTGTGTCTCTGAAGCAGCTCTTGTTTAGTGAACTTTATATTGACATCAAGAAGATTGGGTTTCCAAATGAAAAGTTTTAGCTAGGTGTGGTGGTGCACGCCTTTAGTCCTAGCGCTTGGGAGGCAGAGGCAGGTGGATCTTTGTGAGTTCAAGACCAGCCTGGTCTACAGAGTGAGTTCCAGGACAGCTGGGGCTACAGGGAGGCCCTGTTTCGAAAAAGACAAAAAAAGAGAAAAGTTTTGAACTGTGATTCTGTTCTTGCACTTCTAAGGGCATCTAAAGGCAGCTGTGATCCCAGTTTAACTTTATTAGGAAAGCACTGCTGTTTTACCTCAAAACTGAGGTAAATGTGTCTTCAAAGAGGTTTATTATCAATTAGGTTAAAAAATTAAAATGCCCTATTAATCTGTTAATTTTTTGACAATCAGCTATAAAATGAAAGGGCTTTATGTTATTTATAATTATTTTGTTTAGAATGTTCTAGCACGGATAGTTATGAAGAAGTTAAGAGGCCTAATCTTTCTAAGCAGAGCCCTAGTAAAGATATGTAGATAAGAGGAGTCAAGGAGAAGCTGTTTTTGCACACTCAGTTTTCAGGAGTTATGGTCAATGTACTGGAGAATCAAGGGCAAGAGCAGCTTCGTTTGTTTTCCTCTCTTTTGTCTTGTTTGTGTAAGTCTAGAAGGCAGATGCTCAGACTGGGTGAGGATCTCTAGAAATGCTGAAGTGAGGGAGGAAGAGACAAGACAAAAAGGAGGTGGCTAAGAGCGCATCTATCCAGACCTGGCCTTGTTACAAACTTGGAGCAACAGAAGTACTTGAACTTGGCTCTAGCTTACACTTGTCTGTATTTTCTAAATGGAGTCATGTACCCTAGCAGCACATGCTGACTTCAGAATCTTAAAACTGGCAGAAACCACAGAGATGATTTGCTTTGTGTCCTGGTCATTCCTGAGAGATGATCTGTCAGGCTCAGCTGCCACTGAAGATGTCACCATCTTCCATTGCTTACGAGCGTTAATGTTAGAAAGGTTTCCATTCATCAGATGCTCTCCTCCTTTGGTTTGTGGACTTTAATCCTCCATCACATAACAAGCTTCACCTTGCTCAGTGTACCTCAGCTCTGCTGCTATCACATGTACACATAGTGCAGGCTTACTGCCTCTTCAGCTGGTACTCACAGCCCCCTTGCTTGTCCCGCCCTAGCTGGATCCTAGCAAGAATGTGGACTTACAGTGTTCCTTTGCACTATAGATTAAGTGAGCTTTCTGAGGAGTTACAGTATATTACTTGTTTGACAAATGGACCTGATAGGTGTTGTAGAGTATTGTTTGCTTGACCTGATGTGGTGAAGTATAGGAAGATACGTTCCACCCTGGATTGCCTATACCTAAGATATATTCTGAAATGATAGACAGTCATTCTTTGAGTATGTGATGATTAACTCACACAGGAGAAAGGACTTTCATGCTTTAGCCTGTAAAAATCACCTCACTCTGTGAAAATGAATATGGCTAGAGTGAGTCTACATCCACATGAGTCAGTCTTTCTGAGAAGCAGAACTTCCCAGTCTTGAAAAAGGGCATCTCATTGCTAATGTCATTCTATTCCATGTAATTCTCCCCATTGCTACCTCTGGGTCTGGAAGAGTCTGACTTTGTCCTGTTGTTTTTTTTTTTCCACTGGGTACTTGTTACTAAACTGACATGAGGGTTGTGGGATCCAGTGGCCTATTGGGTGAGAGCCCCGAGTATGGCCACAGAGATCTCTCTGGTGCACTTCTGGCTTTACCTCGAAGCCTCTTCCTATTTAAATAGCAGATGGGACTGAGGCAAAGCCTTGTGCCCTATAACCATGACTTCATTCCTTGTAGCTCATTTCTACACTGTGCAGACCCAGTTTTCAGACACACACTCTGGTACCACCTACGCGGCCATTCATTCCATCGATTTGGATGGCTTGTGCTGCTGTTGGCTGTGGACCCGCAAAAACAAAGCCATGGGATAAAGCAGCCCGGATCATGTAATGAAAACCTTGTACCTTTTTGGAGGTCCAGTGGAGGGAAATGATTTATTTTTGCCCTACCAAATAAAACATTCTAGGAATCCAAGGTGAAAATTAGATTTTAACTGCTACTAACATTTTGAGCATATAAAATCAGCAAGCGTCGAGTGTTTTGCTTGATTAAGAGACGAACCTACAGTCTGGTTCAGGAATGAATTGCATGTGATGTGGATAGTGTCTCAAATAAACCTAACGAATTTCTAAAGCTAGAAGTAAACATCACGAGGACTTCGGCAGCCAGGTTGCAGCAAGGGAGACCTCCGTGGGTTCGAGATGGTATGGGTATCGGGTTTGTGGTAGTATTTTTTTTTATTTTTGGGGTTATTTTCATTTTTTAGAACAGAGTCCCCTCCATGGAGCACCCCAGCTGTACCCTGGGGCGGGACCGCTCTTACATACCAAAGGCTGGCCTTGAACGACACAAAAGATCGTCGGTGCCTTGCCTCTGGCCCTGAGGCCAGATCTGCAAGTTGCGAGTATTAAAATGTGTGGTGGCGGGTCGGCGTGCCAAGAATGCCGAGGGGGGGAAGGGGGGGAATGGGGGGGGGGAATGGGGGGGGGAGATGGCCGCCGAGGTTGTGCTCGGTGAGACATGAGACGCGGATAAAAAGCCAAAGAAGACGGCCCACCGCTTTTTTTTTTTTTTTTATTTTTTTTGTTTTTTTTATTTTGGTCTTGGTTGGTGTTGCACGGAGTGTTTCATTTCAATCTCCCAGACCACGCTTGCCTTTATTGTAATCCCCCATTAATTGTTCCCCCAAACCTCCCAATGATTTGTTGCCCCCATATTGTTCAATTTCTTGTTACCAGTATTGGTTTTTATTGTTCCCCCCCTCCTTCAGCCTTGATGTCTGGGTTTAAGCTTTCTGTGATTCAGCCCAAGGAGTAGGGCAGTTTCTAAATTCAGGTAGTTTGTTTTCATGTTGGTTCTTCTATCATCCTCCTGTTCCTCCTGTTTTGTCTCTATCTTTGTATCTCTGTTCAGCATAGTTTGACTCATCTCTGGTTATCTTTTTTCGTGTATCTCTCTCCTGTGTATCCGTTGTCTCCTGTATTCTGTCTACTATTTCTCCTCTTCTCTACTTCTTACTGTCTGCTTTTCTTTTTTTAATTAAATTATTAATTTTAAGGGATTTCACAATATAAAGGAGCACACCGACCTTCAGATCAATCAGCTACTAGACGCAGACCAAAAGCTACCCGCACACCGCTTGCCATACACCAGTACAATTGGCGCTAGCACCACAGATGACGGTACCATTAGTCGTCGTTTGTTTTTTCTGGGACTGTGTATTACTTCACTCAGCATATATATTGTCTAGCTCCAGCCATTTACCTGCAAAGCTCATGATGTCCATCTTTCTTTACCGCTGTATAGAACCCCATTTGGTGGTAGGAGTACGACATTTTCTCTATCCACTCGTCAGTTGAGGGGCACTTGGGTTGGTTCTAGTTCCTTGCTATTGTGAAGAGAACTGCAATAAACATGGCTGTGCATGTATCTCTGCAGTCTTGTGGGTACATGCCCAAGAGAGGTTTGGCGGGTCAGGTGGCAAGTTCATTCCAAGTCTTCCAGGGGTTCTCCACACTGCTTTCCATAGTGGCTGTATGAGTTTGCATTCCCACCAGCAGTGGATTAGTGTTCCTCTTTCCCCACAACCTCTCCAGCACTTGGTGTCATTAGTTTTCTTGATCCTAGCCAGTCTTATTGGAGTAAGATGATTATCTTAGAGTGGTTTTGATTTGCGTTTCCTTAATGATTAATGATGTTGAACACTTCTTAAGATGTTTCTCAGCCATCTCTAATTCCTCACTGGTGAAGTCTCTGTTCAGCTCTTTGCTCCATCTATTGAGTGGGTCATTTGTTTTCTTCTTTGAGTAGTTTATATATTTTGGAAATCAATGCTTTGTCAGATGTTTCTGCAGTGAAGGTTTCCTCCCACTCTGTGGGATTTCTCTTCACTTCCTTGATTGTTTCTTTTGATGTCCAGAAGCTTTTGAGTTTAATGAGGTCCCATTTGTCAGTTGTTGACCTTAATTCTTGTGCAGCTGCTGTCTGATTTAGGAAGTCTTTTCCTACACCTATGTCTTGTAGTCTGCTGCCAACTTTTTCTTCTATCGCCTTCAGAGTTTGGGGTTTCATATTGAGGTCTTTGATCCATCTGGTGTTGACTTTTGTACAGGGCGAGATGTAGGGGTTTAATTTCATTCTTCTACAAGTGTTGATCCAGTTTTGCCAACACCACTTGCTGAAGATGCTGTCTTTTCTCCATTTTGTCTTTTTGGCCTCCTTGTCAAATATGAGATAGCTGAAATTGTATGTGCCCAAGTTTGGGTCTTCAGTTTTGTTCCATTGGTCAACAAGTCTGTTTTTGTGCCAGTACCAAGCTGTTTTTATGACTATAGCCCTGTAGTATAGTTTGAAGTCTGGTATAGAGATCCCCCCTGTGTTGCTCTTTTCACTCAAGGTTGTTTTGTCTATTCGGGGCCTTTTGTTTTTCCAAATGAAATTAAGGACTTTTTTTTCCAAGCTTGTGAAGAAACTCTTGGGGATTTTAATTGGGATTGCATTAAATCTATACAAGAGTTTGGGTAGTGTCTTCCTTTTCTTTAATACATTGCTCTGTTCTAGTCTTTCCATTGCATCTGAGAGTATTCTCTCAATGGTGGCCCAGGTGCTGATCCAGCCAGGGATGAGAACTTTCCACTCATCACATACTGCCCACAGCTAGCAGAAAGCTGTCTTACAGACAGGTTTCCCTGTCAGTGCACTGGCGTCTGGCTCATAATAACCACATGGGAAGTGTTCATCCGACTGGCTTGTTTTGTGGAACAGATACACATTTCTTTTTAATGAAATCTTGCTCATCTCTTCTATCTGTAGAGTACTGCTCAGCTGTCATGAATGTGTTGACCTTGGTCTTGTTCACTTGTTCTTGGGCTCTTTGTAGTGCCTTGTCCAGAATGATACATCTTTTTAGGTTTGTGTAAGAAGTATTCCAACTCAAAATGTCTTCAGAACTAACTTTTATTGCAGGGGAATCCATTTTGTCTTATAGAGGCATTTCATGTGCCCTCTGATTCCCAGGGGACCTGACCTGGGGCATTTGGAACAAGCAGATTTTATATGACAATATTAATAATAATAGTAATAACAATAATAGTAATGGTAACTGAGAGTGATGGCTGAGCACTTATATGGGTCAAGTATAATGCTCAGCATTGCATGCATTTTCCCTTTCAATTCCATGACCACGTGAGAAAAGTGCTGTTACTAAGAAAGTTAGTCTAGGTATGTATATGAAGTCTAGAACCAGAGTTCCTACCCAGGCCTGCATACCTTCTCAGCTATGGTTGCAACCACTATCATATAGTGCTTTTGGAGTTCGGACAGCATTCTGCCAACATTATTAAAGATCATAAAAGCCTAAGGGCATGGATATCATGCTGCATCTAAAATTCCATTACCTGATCTAGCCTTCTCTGGTGTTCTGCTTTGTTTTTATGATGTGACTATGTAGTCACTCAGAGCCTCAATCAGAATGCTGCAGTCTGGACCCAGTGGGAAGGAACACTGTCCCTGGGTACCTGCCAGTGGGTATTTACACCTTGTTACTATTCCTGGGGTCACCATTTGCCTAGCCTTCCCTCACTGTGGACTTCTCCCTGGCCCGAGGCATGTATGCCAAGTTCTGTTGGACTTTGCCGTAGTAACTGCTTCACTCAGCATTCACTGAGCATCTGTGATGTGTCCCACGTTGAGGCTATAAAGACAGACATGTTACTAATATGTATGCAGTACACTGGAAGGTCTGTGGCAGTGGAGCTCTGGAGAAGCAGCTGGGAAGTAAAGAAAAGGAGGAATCACACACTGAAGAGCTGGGGATCTTCAGGGTTGAATCTCATGGGAAGAATAAAGTTTTTGAGGATAAGGGGGGGGGGAGGATATTCCAGCTATAAAGCAGCTTTGAAAAACATATGAGTTGTTCAGACAATAAAGGGCTCTTTGCTGTTCCTGAAGGATAGGGAGAAGCGGAGGGTGAAAAGATACTGCATAGGTGGGGAAAGGAAGGACTTGTCCAGCTACGCAGGGAGTGAGCATTTCAGAGCACGCTGCCCGAGGTCTTCAGTCGTAGAGATAAGCCATCAGGTTCGACTTAGAAGACATAACTCTGGAAACAATTTGGAGGATTTTGTAGTAAGACAGAGGAACTCCTTGATGATGTGCATTTGTCCGCAAGACAAAGATGTAGTGTATGGGGTTAGCCCCGGCAGTTGGCATGAAAGTCAGGTAAGCCTCCTTGTCTTTCTGGCTTTGACACTGCCCTGCATGTGCAGGATCCGTTTTTAGACAGTTCTAACTTCAGGCTCCTGTCTCAGGCTCATCTGATCTCCTGTGCTCGGCTAGGCGTCTTACCTGATCCTAACATTTGACAGTATTGTCCCAGTAGCTCGAAGGCTGTCTGTTCTGCCTGCTCAGGCTGACCTTGCCTAAACCTACCAGCCCCTTCCACTTGGCTGACTTTCCTGCCAGAGCTGATCTGACTCTGCCCTCAGTCCTTTCTTACAATGTTCCCGCTTGGCCCTTCTCAGGTTCTGAGATTCCTACCTTGGCCGCTTCCTGGTTGATTCTACCCTGCTCCTCTACTATTCATTTCAGTTCAGCACATATATACTTCTTTATATCCCAGTACATATCGCAAATGGTCAATAATTGCTGAACAAAGGTACAAAAAAGAACAAACCAACTAAAGACAAAACTAGTTGTAGTCTGTTCAGGCAAGCATTTGGTGTAGGAAAATCCAATGGAAGCTAAGCTATGTGCCCCAGATGAGGGAGCAGCATACACTTACAGAAAGTCCAGGCAATGGTAAGATCAGAAGGCTCTTGGGCATGGGCCTGCTCCACTGCTATAGTTTACACACCAGGCATACTCTTATAGCACTGTCCTTGATGATCACCAAGAGAAATTTAAATAGACAGTTACAACTAAGAGGTAAAAAGGTTCTACTGAGGACTGGGGGTGTAGTTTTAGTGGTAAAGCATTTGCTTAGCACACACAAGGCCTTAGCTTTGATCTCCAGGACCACCAGAAAAAGTTTATGTTGATCCTTTAAATAATGTTGTTATTATTAAGGAGAGAGAGAGAGAGAGAGAGAGAGAGAGAGAGAGAGAGAGAGAGAGAGGTTTTATAAAGCACTCAGAGTAGTGACAGATTTTCTTAAGACTTTAAAGATGCATAGAACACTACTTGAAAATCTGCTTCTGGGGTATTGATTCTGCCTGGCATTTGGTTTCCAAATTTTCTTGTTGTTCTTGTCTTCTCAATTGTGTCCATAGCAATGGAACTGTTTTATAATGTGACTGTGACATGGCCCAGCTCTGGGCTGAACATCCTGCACTCAGCTAACCTCCCCATTTCACACCTCCTTGCAGTGTGGCAAAGCGCTCCCTGGCCTTTCAAAGCAGGAGGACTGCTGTGGGACTGTGGGGACCTCCTGGGGTTTCAACAAGTGCCAGAAGTGCCCCAAGAAGCCAGGTAAGTGATATGTCTCATCATTCCTCCACAGGTTAAAGGAGCAGACCTGGTTTCTTATCACAACTCTTTTAATGATGACCTTCCAAGAAATTTCTGGCTGTATTCTAGAACATAGTGCTATAACTTGCATTTTTGGGGCTGGAGAGATGGCTCAGCGGTTAAGAGTGCCGACTGCTCTTGCAGAGGACCTGGGTTCAATTCCCAGCACCTGCAGGGCAGCTGAGAACTGTCTTTAACTCCAGTTCCAGGGGAATCCGACACCCTCTTCTGACCTCCGCGGCATTGCATGACATGGGTGCACATACCTGCATGCAGACAGTACACTCATACACATACAAAATAAATAAATAAAAAAAAATTTAAAAACCTTGCATTTTCTAGAAACCTTGCAAGTCTGTTAAAATGTTTATATTGGTTCTGTTTTTTCAATAATCACAGTTATCAATTGCCTTCTGCAGTCGGATTACTGATAGGGAGGGAAAAAGACTATGGTAAGCAAAAACTGGCTCTTTGGGCTCAGGGAAAAGGAAATAGATGCCTTTTAAGGTAAACAAGTATTTCAAACCCTACAAAAAGTCAGTGCAGTTATTATTTCTCAGGTTAGATTCCTTAAATGAAAATTTTATGAACATCTACAACTTACGCTATGGAGTTCACTGTAGGAGCTCACACTTCATTAAAAGAAAAGCTAAAATGAGGAATGGATTGGTTAGTCATTTGTGGGCCCTCCCTAACACTTTGCCCTTTTCTTCTCACCAGTCTGAGGTGGTTTGCTTTCAAAGTATTAACAGAAACTGTTGACTTGAACACATTCACCTTTCCATTACTCTCTTCCCCACAAAAGTTTGTCATTTTGGTTTTGGTTTTAGAACAGAGTGTTAACTATGGCTGACTGATGTCTGAGAAATACCTCTTAGAAAGACAGAGATAACTTGTTTTAGGTTGAGGTTTATTACCCTTCTGATTTTGCCACAAGAATGACATTATTTTCTTAGTTGTCAGTGTTTGTCTCATACATTATAATATTTTACATTTGCTTCTTGTTCTTTATTCTAGAAGGATATTATTTAAAGAGCATGGTGCTTAGAGTTAGGCCAATATGAACTTGACTGTCACCTCTCTCATTTGCTACTGATTCTGATGAGCCATTAAGCAGGAAACTATATCTAAATTGTTAAAAATGCACCATAGTGGTTTTTTTGGGGGAGCGGCATGTATCTGTCCTTTATCTACTCTGCATGTTTGACTGATAATACTGTGGAAGGTAGCATGTCAGGACTCAGGGCGAGACAAGTTCCTGTAACTTCGTTTCTGGTCGAAGTTTCTGCTTGGTTTTTTTTTTATCCCTTAGTCATTTCTATTTCTTTCCTTTTCTAAATTCCAAAGGAGCCAAGAGTGGCAGATGTTAAGGGTTAGGAATAAAGAGATTCATACCCCCTCCCCGCCCCCCTTCATTCCTAAGGGCCATTCCTAACCTCCTGCCATTTTTAAATCTTGAATTGCATCATCTGGGAATGAATTTGCTGCTTTATATGGTTGTGTTAGCTTCACAGCTGATCATGATTTCAGTTGAATATGAAAGTACAAAGTTAAAACACTGATGAAAATAAGTTCCTAGGTTGTCTTATTTAATGTATAAAACTGAAGAGGTTGTTTTGTTTTCAGAAAGGGCAATGTGGATGATAAATGAAGTAAACACTTACCAACCTGACATTTATTCTGCTTGTGCGGTCTTCCGTGACTCACCCCTAAGAAGCACACTCAGGGTCACATTCTTCCTGTGTCATTTAAAAACTTTCCTTCCCTTGGTTGGTACTACTCCCTAAATCGTACTCGAGTTGGAAGAGAGCAGACTTAACTTGGCTTCTACTATATATATGATGACTTTGTGTTCCATGACTATTTTTTCACTCAAAAGTAGTTCAAACTTCAGTTTTCAAGTGACTTTTATTTAATGAAATTTTTGTTTAGCCACATACAGAGAGATCTTTCATTGTTGATCATTTTTCTTTTGCTGCGAAAACTCAAATCTGTAAATGATTTCATTAGTCTGTCATCTATGAGCAACGTGCTTAGTATGAACAAGTCACTTGCCTTTACACAGTTTTGGAAGAAAAATTAGCATAGATTCCTAAGCAGAGGAAGACTGTGGCACATTATCTGGCCATCTTGAAGTGGGTGACTGTTGAATATTATTATTTTGTCTTTGAGGAATTCACAGCTGAGCTCTCACAGTCTCTGTAGGTATCCCGTGAGTGTCTTCATTCTGTGGGATAACACTGGCTGTGAGGTTGGGGTAAAGGAAGCAACTCCCACATGTCAGTATGTCTCCTTTTGTCCCACCATTCTCTGAAGTGATTTGCTGGGGAGGAATGTATCTTTTATGATAGCAATATTTAATCACTAATTGGAAGAAGATATAAAACAGTCTTATGATTCAGTTAATATAATAAAGATTTACTGGCAACTTCTTAGCACTGTAGCTCTTGCACAATATGAAGCATAGTGAAAAACAAGTGTGATGGGCAAGTCACCGTGGAGTTCTGAGAGCCTGTGAGTGATAAGACTACCAGTGCCTTAAGTGGCACCACACCTCACAATTTTGGATCATAAGCATCTAGACTAAGCATATAATAAAGGATTTTTTTTTCTTACAGCTTACCATGGGTATACTCAAGTGATGGAATGCCTACAAGGTTATAAGCGGGTTAACAACACCTATTGTCAAGGTAACACTTATTAAATTTATTGTTGTGGACTCAACAGTTGTTTTGGTATTATAGAAACTTGAGTTGTTTTACTGTATGTTGCTCCTGGGCCCAGGATGTGAAGGTCACATGGTGGGCTATCTCCTGCTCCATCCATGGAGCTAAGGACATGTGCTTAATGTACAGTTGGTAGAATTCCTTCTCTTCCATTGAAAGCTTATGAAACTCTTTTACTGTCTATTAGCTTTTGGTAAAACGTGCAATACCCCAGGTCTCTGTGCTGTTCATATCAAATGGATAAATGGGTACCCACACCTGTACCTACCTGGTTGGGCTACTTATTTGCTGAACATTGTTCACAACAGAGTTCCCTTTTCATCTCTCATGAATATTGCTAGCCATCTTGGAATAGGAACTAAATATCAGCATGAACACACCTTCCTCAGGCAGAAGGAGAAGCTATACATTAAAAGTGAAATGCCCTGAATACTTTTGCTGCATAATTGATCTAGTTTCAGGTCTATACTTTAAAAGTGAAGAAACTCAAGCCACAAAGAAGTTACATGTTTTCTGTGTGGCTGAATAGAGCAGAAACTGTATCTCAGTTTTACCAATGTCTAATTTAGTACTCCAATCATCAGATTTTGATTTAGTTCCATTGTGGAATCACTGCTGAGAGAATATGCAGATGGCACTAGGATCTCTTCCTGTTTGGTTTTGAAATTATTTCTTCACGTTATATTTTAAGAATTTGCTTATATCTATCTATCTATCTATCTATCTATCTATCTATCTATCTATCTACCTATCTATCTATCTATAGACTGATATCCCCAATGTGAAGAAACAGGCCTTAATCATTTGTAAATGCAGAGCCTAGAGATTATGATAGGTTTGAAAATTTATGGCATAAATGAAGAGAGGGTTTATTTGTTACAAATAATTAACTTATTAATTTATTCTAATTGGTCAAGTTCAATGAGAGGAATAAAGCCAAGGTATTTTTAGTGATTCTTGATAAACTCTCTTTAAACATAGCATCTACAAGCATAAAATCAAGTAACCAAATAAATAATTTTCTTAATAATTAAATAATTTTGTTCTAGTAAGTGTGTTTATTATATGAAAGACACTTCTCTTTTTAAAATTTTTTTTTAATTTTTATTTATTTCTGTATGTGTATGAATGTACTGTCTGCATGCAAGTTTGTGCACCCGTGTCGTGCAATGCCGCGGAGGTCAGAAGAGGGTCTCGGATTCCCCTGGAACTGGAGTTCTCCTGGAATTGGAGTTTCAGACGGTTCTCGGCCGCCATGTGGGTGCTGGGGATCGAACCCCGGTCCTCTGTAAGAGCGGTCGGCGCTCTTAACCGCTAGGCCATCTCTCCAGCCCCGAAAGACACTTCTCTGATACAATATACTCATTCATCAATCTTTTGTTAGTCCTACAAATATCTGTGTGAAGTAGATATTACTATTTACATTTTGTAGGTAGAAAAATTGAAGCCTACAGTGGTTAAATAACTTGGGAAACATATGTGTTGTGGTAAAATTCCTTTCCATCAGAAATGCAGGTGCCTCCTCCTGCTTCCCAGGTCCCAAAGACAAACTGAGGAAAACTCTCCAAATGACAGTTTAGGGGAGACTAGCAAGTTTAGTGGGTGAGGGGTCACTTACAGGATTACTGGTGCTCTCCCTTATCATGTTCATCCTGGGCGCGACCCCTGTGACTTCCACACAAGATGGCAACAGCTAAAGAGACCTGTCCTCTAGCTCTCAGCTTAGAAGCCTTTAGCTGCGCTTCCCATACAGTTAAGGCAAGCTGGCTGGTTGGGATGAGTCACGGGATCGCTGGCTCCTCCCTTTCCTTTAGAAGAACCATAGTCAAGTTCACAGTCTTGGGGGAGTGGGTGCTCTTATGTGTGACAGCCAAAGTCTGTCCTTCTTTCAGAGGACCGCCCACCTAGGTAGATGGACCAAACAACTGAAGCTACTCACAGCCTTGCTTTATTAATTGAATGAGAGCTAACATTTATTACTCACATTTGCTATGTGTTTGTGCATATGCTTTTATTCTTCAGTCTTCAGATGAGCCTGTGAAAGTTGATCATTAACCTGTTAGAAACCAAGACACAGAAAAAGTAAAGAACTTTGTCCATAGTTGAACAGATGATTAGCGATAAAAAGCCCAACCACGATTAATACTCTTTCAACTTGCATGTATGTCTTCATATATCATAGCCACATTTATCACCTTTATAGCATTACTAATGTAGATACAGAATTAAATTAGAAACAGAAGGTGTGCTGGAAAGCTTTAGTGTCAACTTGACACACCTGGATTGAGGGAGCCTCAATTGGGGAATTGGCTCCATTGGACTGGCCTGTGGCCACATCTGTGGAGTATTGTCTTGATTGTTGGGCAATGTGGGAGGGCCCAGCCCACTATGGGTGGTGCCACCCTGGGCAGGTTGTTGTGTACCGTGTAAGAAGGCAGGCTGAGCTGGGCGTGGTGGTGCATGCCTTTAATCCTAGCACTTGGGAGGCAGAGGCAGGTGGATCTTTGTGAGTTCAAAGCCAGCCTGGTCTACAAAGTGAGTTCCAGAACAACTAGGGCTACAGGGAGACCCTGTCTCAAAAAAGACCTGAAAAAAAAAAAAAAAAAAAAAAAAAAAGAAGGCAGGCTGGGCATTGGGCTGAGGGGCAAGCCAGTGAACACATCCTCCATGGCCTGTGCTTCAGCATCTCCTGCCTCCAGGTTCTGCCCTGAGTTCCTGCTTGGGCTCCTTAAGTGATGATACTGTGACCCAGGAGATGTAAGCTGAATAAACCCTTTCCTCCCCAAGTTGGTGTCAGTCAGAGTGTTTTGTCACAGCAATGGAAGACAACTAGAACAGAAGGCATCCTGTCTATTCTAAGAGCTAGTAGAGGGGGGCTGGAGAGATGGCCTAGTGGTTAAGAGCACTGACTGCTTTTGCAGAGGACCCGGGTTCAATCCCCAGCACCCACATGGCAGCTGAGAACCATCCGTAACTCCAATTCCAGGAGAACTCCAGTTCCAGGGGAATCCGACACCCTCTTCTGACCTCTGTGGCATTGCACAACATGGGTGCACAAACCTACTTGCAGATGGTACATTCATACACATAAATAAATAAATAAAATAAAAAAAGAGCTAGTAGAGTTCAAAGCCATTAATTTCGTTCTAGTTAATGAAAAAAGATTATTTTATATAGTATTCTAGTTGATTCAAGATTGGTAATGGGTTCATATTACAAACTACATGCATAGTTTACATAAAACACACACACACACACACACACACATGAATGAACGAATGTAAGCTGGGAATGGTAGTGTGTGACTATAATCGTAATACTCAGGAGATGCAGGCAGGAAAATGGCGGGTTCTGGGATATGCTGGGCTATGCAGAAGGATCCCACCTAAAAAAACAGTAGAGGTTAAACTTTACAAGTCTTATTTTCTGTTTTATGCAGTAATTGACTGGAGAATTCTTCAAAAAATGCTTGCATATTTCGTGTTTTCTTCTGTGGGTATGGTTGAGTGACTTTCAGCAAGTTTGGTTCATGCTGAGCATATCAGATGGTTCTGCCTTGGTCAGCTCCTCTGATGGTTGGTTAGTAACACCAAATCCTGGCTCATGTTTGTCTCTGGAGAAGAGCTACAAAGCAGTGTTATACTTTTTGGCAAGGATTCTGGAGTGAAGTATCACAGAAAATTCTATTTCATGGTGCCTCAAGAAGGGACTGCTAAATTACATGACAGAGAAGTTTGACTCATAAAGCACTATGATTTCATTCAGCATAATCTACTGCAATTGCTATTGAGAACAGGGCTTAATTTCACTCCGTTTGTGATATTATTATTATTTGGCAAAACAGAATAGAATGTTCTTTTATTACATTTGCACCCTTAGTTTTCCTAGAACCTTGAAGCCATTTGATTCTGTTACCCCTGACAGAAATTCAAAAGGATCCCATTAAGCATCTAATTACTTGTGTTTTCCACATTGTTCTCACAGTCTCATGTCCTCTCTATTTACAAAGCACATTTAAAATTAAAGTGATTAATAACTAGAATTATGGTATTTCCTTCAATGTACTGAATTCATGTCCTGAAGTGACTTCTATCAATGCACACTCGATAACAAAGAACCAACTGTGCAAATTTGAGGAGCTTTCAAATAATTGCCCTTAAAGCTTTTTTCCCCTCTATTCTCTAGTGGTTCAGTAATTATCTTTTCAAAAAGAATGATTTATTGCACATATACTATGCAGCCCTAAATACTGCCTCTCTACCTCCACCTTATGGAATTGCTAGGATTTGTTTCACTTACCATAACAAACAATTCAGTGATATGTCCTAGTGAATTTAGAGCGACATTTGTCATCTGTCATTTGGTTATTTTGCTAAGGGTTTGAGATAGGATGAATTGCAATAGTGTATTCTGGAAATGGTAGTAAGGATATCTGCTCTCTGGCCGCCTTATTGAAATCTCAAACACTTCCTCACGTCCAGTAGTCTCTACTCCCCATCACTTTGGCATGAGATAAGAGTATCTAAAAGGTAGTTGTACAGGACCATCCCGTCGGTGGAGCTCCGTTGGTTGAGTGCTTCCCAGCATGGTCGAGGGCCTGAGTTTAGTGTTGAGGACTGCTTAAACTAGGCATGGTGGCGCACATCTGCAGTCTCGGCACTCTCCATGAGGACTGCTTAAACTAGGCATGGTGGCGCACATCTGCAGTCTCGGCACTCTCCATGAGGACTGCTTAAACTAGGCATGGTGGTGCACATCTGCAGTCTCGGCACTCTCCATGTAGTGGTTGGAAGATGAGTCATTTAAAGCCATCTTCAGCTACATGGTGGATTTGAAGCTGGCCTGAGCTACATTGAGACCTTGTCCTCTCAAAAGACAAGTTAGATGTAACTCTTGAGTTCTAAAAATTTGGTTAGGGAAGTATATAGGGATCAGTCTGGTGAAATATCTTTTAGAAGCAAAAATCTCTTAGCATCTTAAAATGACCGGTTTCATGACTTTACCAGACACAGAAATCAACATGGTATTTTCTGCATTATAACTACATGCCAAGATGCTCTGGACAGTGCAGAAACATGACAGTCGGACGTCTGTCCATCCTGTTACCATTGAAGGCATGCATGTTATTTTTTTTTTTTTCATGGATGCTCTTGAAAGCCTTTCCAGTGACTTACTATTCCACAAATAGTAGTCAATTGGGCATTCCTGAGCTCTAGCCTGAAGAGATGCGACGGGCAGTAGGCACGGCATTGCTCCTGCGTCGAATGGACTGTAATTACAGCACTTTGACTCAGCAGGATGTCATTTGCTTGATTCCTCTCCCACCTGAGTTGTAGCTGACTCCGGATGAGCCATTCAAAGGAAATGTGAGAGTTAGCTGCCCACAGACCTTTTCTTATGGCATCGTTTTATTATACTGGTTATTTTGCTTTAACAAAATAAACTTAGAGATTTCACAAATTAGGGACAGGGATACTCATTACCAAAACTTTCACCGAAGGGTTTCTTTAAGCAAAAGCTCTCTAAGTGTACCTATAACCAGATTTTATTTGGAGTCAGAAAAAATTAGTGCTTTTTTCTTTCCAGGAGCACACCTGTTGTTAAATGAGATTTGCCTAGTTATGATAAAGTAACTTAAAAAGCTTCATGGGCTGGAGAGATGGTCTAGCGGTTAAGAGCGCTGACCGCTCTTACAGACGACCTGGGTTCGATCCCCAGCACCCACATGGTGGCCGAGAACCGTCTGAAACTCCAATTCCAGGAGAACTCCAGTTCCAGGGGAATCTAACACCCTCTTCCGACCTCCGCAGCATTGCACCATACAGGTGCACAAACCTACATGCAGACAGTACATTCATACATATACCGAAAAAAAAAAAAAAGCTTCATATGAAAGTATAATCCATGGGAAACGGATCCCGCCCTGGGAAACTGCACTGAGGCTCTTCTTAGGGGCTGGGGAGAGGGTGCAACCTGTGGGGTTCTGAGCTTCCAGCCCATGGCGGAGGATTCCTGCCCGCCGGGGTCTCTGGCTGCTGCAAGGATGCAGAGTCCAAGCTTGGCGCGGCTGCTGGGGGTAATCATCTTGCTGGCAGCGTCTGTCTCCTGCAATCGAACCTTCTCAGGTGTGCCAGGGTGGAAGCACAGGGATCAGTGCTCGGACTGTAGCTGTAAACACCTGTAGAAAGAGCTGGTACTGGCTGCACAGCAGTGCCTTCTCCCTGGTTTGGTGGCCTGCTCAGGAGAGCTCCGCTCTGCTGCCAACAGGCCCACTCTGCTGCCAACAGGCCCGCCCAGCTGGAGGTGGCCATGGACACGATGATTCAAATCTTCCATCGTTATTCATGCAAGGAAGGGGATAGGTTCAAGCTGAACAAGGGTGAGCTGAAGATGCTGTTGCAGCGGGAACTCACAGAATTCCTCTTGTGCCAAAAGGATCCCCAGTTGGTTGGGGGGATGCAGGACCTGGATGCCAATGACAATGAAGTGGATTTTAATGAATTTGTGGTCATGGTGGCAGCTCTGACAGTTGCTTGTAACGATTACTTTGTAGAACAACTGAAGAAGAAAGGCAAATAAAGATGAACAGTAAGCTAAATGAGAGGCAGAAGTATATTCAAAGTTTATGTACTTACTGTGAGTCATATCTTTCCCATCTGTAGACACAGTAATATGACTTATAGATGTAATATTTGCATACAGAGTTACTAGAATTATTATTATGTGTACCTTGCTATGTTGACTTTACATAAATATTCCAAATCTTGTGTCCTATTTAAAATTTACCTATACTATTTAAAATGCCACGCAAGCTGGATGTGGTGGTACAAGCCTTTAATCCCAGTACTTTGGAGACAGAGGCAGGTAGTTCTCTGTGCATTCCAGGCTAGCTTGTTCTACATAGTAAGTTCCAGGCCAGTCAGGGATGCATAGTAAGATGCTGTCTCCAAAAAGGAAACAAAAATAAAATGTCATATATTTATTTGTGAAATAAATTACATTCTAAAACATTTAAAAAAAAGACAGTATAATCTATGGATAGAAGAGTACAAATTTAAGGGCAGAGTTACCAGGCCAAAATGTACAATATTGCCTTCCCTTAGATGTGTCCTATTTCCCCACTTCAACCTCACTCTCCTTTTTTCAGAAGTAATCAGTGTTCCTGCAACAGATGAATTTTCTCTTGGAAATTTCAAATCCAGTGGTGGTTCTTCTTCTTCTTCTTCTTCTTCTTCTTCTTCTTCTTCTTCTTCTTCTTCTTCTCTCTCTCTCTCTCTCTCTCTCTCTCTCTCTCTCTCTCTCTCATATTTTTTGACAAGGTCTTCTTAATCCCAGCCTGCCTAGAACTCACTGTGTAGATCAGGCTGGTCTCTATCTCACAGAAGTCTGCTTACCTCTGCCTCCTGAGGGCTGGGATTAAAGGTACACACCACCACACCCTGTGTACTTTTCTTTTCTTAAAGGCAGGATCGCCCAAGGTAGTCCAGGCTGGCCTCATAGTCATCGTAGACCTCAGGCTACCTTTGCAAGTGTCATCTTCTACCTCCTGAGTGCTGGGATTACAGGCATGCACCATTATAACCAACCCAGTCTGTATTCTTTTGCGCTTGTCTTCTCTCACTTAACATGTAGCCAATACAATTTTTAGGTCCAGAAGTTCTCTATCTTTCTAGAAAAAAAATAGGGAATATATAGGAGGTGATACGGGTCTAATGATGGAACTAGAAGGTGATACGGGTCTAATGATGGAACTGGAGGTGATACGGGTCTAGTGGTGAAACTAGGAGGTGATACGGGTCTAATGATGAAACTAGGAGGTGATACGGGTCTAATGATGAAACTAGGAGGTGATACGGGTCTAATGGTGAAACTAGGAGGTGATACGGGTCTAATGATGAAACTAGGAGGTGATACGGGTCTAATGATGAAACTAGGAGGTGATACGGGTCTAATGATGAAACTAGGAGGTGATACGGGTCTAATGATGAAACTAGGAGGTGATACGGGTCTAATGATGAAACTAGGAGGTGATACGGGTCTAATGATGAAACTAGGAGGTGATACGGGTCTAATGATGAAACTAGGAGGTGATACGGGTCTAATGGTGAAACTAGGAGGTGATACGGGTCTAATGGTGAAACTAGGAGGTGATACGGGTCTAGTGGTGAAACTAGGAGGTGATACGGGTCTAATGGTGAAACTAGGAGGTGATACGGGTCTAGTGGTGAAACTAGAACCCGTTGCTCTTGCTCTATGCTTGGGAAATAATAGCAGAGAATCCATAGCTATGACCTGAGAGTGAGGTCGCCCAGACATGGTCATTTAACGTTTTCAAACACTTACTACTCAGACTAGAGAGATGGCTCGGCAATAGGAAGCACTGGCTGTTTGATTCCTAGGCCTCACATGGGTGCTAACACCTATCCAAAACTCCAGTTCCAGGGGAATCTGGTGTTTGGTCACAGCTCCTTTGAGTTTGTGTGCAATAGGTCCATCTTGGCTTTAAAACACTGTTTCACAGTAAGAATTAAAATACCATTTATCTAAAAAAATTATGGTTGATCTGGGCCTGAGCACTACATTTCAACACTTGAACGTTAGTTTGGGACCCATGCACAGGCATTTTCGAAATGCATTTCTGGTGTGTCCTACTATGTTTGTGTCATTGGTTTGGATTCAGAAAGGAAACATCTGTTTATTTTATTCACATTTCCTCAGGAAAGTGAGTCACCAGCACATACTTTCCAATAGCTCTTTGACTTTAATCTCTAAGACTGTCAACTCAACTGGAAGATGCCTGTGGTCAATGAGTGATGAGAATCTGTGATGGATTTGTGTCACTATGAATGTTTCAAGGAGAAGTTAATGTTAATGTACACTATAGTTAGCAGTCCAAGGTCAGCAGTGTATGTTGTGACACACATATATCAAGAAATAGACACAAGATATTTGCTGAACCCCCATAATTTTTTAATCCTGTTCCCCTAAAGACAGAATTAGAAGGGAAGGGAGTTGCTCCCATGGTGGCTTGTCTCTGTCAATAAGTCTGGTGATTGAATTCATCTTACAGTGAATAATTACTTGATAGTATGACAATGGCAGGCGGAGAGAGGAGGCTTTGGCAGTGTTGAGGCCTGGATGAACACTACGTAAGGATGTCTTTGTAGCCCATGCAGTGGTCTTCAAGGCCACCTCCAGACAGCAACAGTTTACCGAATGCACTTCATTGACCAACAGTCCAGAGTGATGTTACTATATTATGTGGAAAAGGGTTCCACAGATAGATATGTAGAACACACACACACACACACACACACACACACACACACACAATTCAGGAAATCATCATCTTTACCTAAGGCCATTTTTAGATATCTAGTGTGCCATGTATAGAATATGCAGCATCTCTGAACATATTTTGCTACAAGATGTCTTCTTTGCAGAGGCTTCACAGAGCTTGTGTTTTAATATAAAATACCTTGAGCACAGTTGCTCTAAAACATTGTCCACCAAGCCTCTTTGGTTCATTTATCTCCTAAAAATTTTCAAAAGCATATTTGTATTATATACGGACTTTATTCATATTTTCATCCAGACTAGGGGCTGCAGAGAAGGCTCATTCAGTTTATGAGCAGTGTCACCCATGTAACCTGTGGGGTAAAGTCTGGCCTCTCCGTAAAACAGACCAGACTTAGCATTTTTTTTCCTGTATTGTTCCTCAGGAGGGATATAATATATTTATGAATCATTGATTTACTTGGGGCCTGTGAGAATTTTACTTTGTAGCATAATGTTCCTAGAAAGCCTAGAAAGATTTTGGGTGGGCAAGAGGGTGCCTTGACTTTGTAAAAAGCAAGAAGATGCTGAGGAAAAGGGAGGGCTAGAGATGAAGAATTGGTAGATTTGTTTCCTTAATTTTTTTTAAAGATAGGGTTTCACTTTGTAGCTCTAGCTAGCCCAGCACCTACAATGTAGACCAAGCTGACCTAGAACTTACAGAGATCCACCTGCCTATGTTTCCCAAATGCTGGAGTCAAAGGCCTGCACCACCACACTCTGCCTTGGTAGATGTGTTTTTTTTTTTGATTTCTGTATGTGTATGAATGTACTGTCTGCATGCAAGTCTGTGCACCCGTGTCGTGCAATGCTGCGGAGATCAGAAGAGGGTGTCGGATTCCCCTGGAACTGGAGTTCTCCTGGATTGGAGTTTCAGACGGTTCTCGGCCGCCATGTGGGTGCTGGGGATCGACCCCGGGTCCTCTGTAAGAGTGGTCAGCGCTCTTAACCGCTAGGCCATCTCTCCAGCCCTGGTAGATGTGTTCTTAAGAGATCACTCTGGGGCTGGAGAGATAGTCTAGCGGTTAAGAGCGCCGACCGCTCTTACAGAAGACCCGGGTTCGATCCCNATACACATACAGAAATAAATAAACTAAAAAAAAAAAAAAAAAAGAGAGATCACTCTGAGAGCTGAGGCTATAGCTCAGCGGTAGAAAGCTTGGCTAATATGTGTGAGGGCTTAGGTTCCATTCCTAGTAAGCTGCCTTCAAAAAAATAAAGATCACTTCAAAAGAAATATTTGAAGGATGAAGATCTAGAAATTAATTCTTTAAAATTATTCAGGCTTGTCTCTACCCTAAGGAATGTCTTCATGTGCCTTAGGAGTACAGGAACCCAGAGTCTATCTTCTTCTTTGGAAGGCATACCTATGTCCTCAGAGAATAGTCCTTTTCTACCTAAAGTAAGTGAAATTTGTATGTATATATGTATGCGTGGGTCTGTGTTCACATGGGTGTAGGTACATGTGTGGGGGTGGAAGAGGTGAACCTCGGGTGTCTTCCACAGTTGCTTTCCACCTTATATATTTTTGTTAATTTGTTCTTGAGACAGGCTCTTCCTCTAGCCCCAGCTGGCCTAGAACTTCCTATGTAGATCAGGCTAGCCTCTGTCTTACAGAGATCTGCCTGCCTCTGCCTCCTCAGTGCTGAGATTAAAGGCATGCATGACCACATCAGGATTTCTACCTTATATTTTTGAGACAGGATCTCCACTTGAATCTGAAGCTTGTTGATTTAGGTAACTAGCAGTCCAGAATGCCCAGGGAATCCACCTGTCTCTCCCTCACCTCACAGGTGCCGGGATGACAGGTATGTGCCAGCACCCTTGGCCTTTTACTTTCATGGATGCTTGAACTTGGGCCCCATACTTGCATGGCAGGCATCCATTTCCCTATTCCACTGTGCCTTCTTAAACAGCCAAATCATATCTTTGACTGAGGAAAGCATTTATCGCATGAGACACTTTTTCTCTGTTCAAGTGTAAATCCTATAGTTAATGGAATTCTATAATGGTATTTCTGTCCATCAGCAAGTCTAGGCATACACAGCTGACTCTCAAGAAAACCTCATGTTTTTTCACAGTATAATGAAAGATCCTGATGTAGTGTTCTTACCTTGCACCCAATGCCTGCTAGTGACCAGACATGCCCCGTTTTCTCTATAAACTTGTGTCACTGAAAATGCAGTATATTATTACTCATTTTTTAAACATACATATTTTCTTATAGGAGAATAGATGTATAGAAGCCTGTTTATTTCTCCTAAGTGCATGTACACTGTTGAACATTTTATGTATTAAATATCCTACTCTGTTTATTCTTTGGCATTTTTAACTCTGGAAACTGGAAGATTGTTTTGAAGTCAAAGAATATTTAAGCTTCAAGTAACTGTAGGGATTATCTACTTTAGCTCCTTTGTTTTAAAAGGAGAGGAAACAGAGATGGAGAGGATTTGAGTGAATTGCTCCAGGTAACAGCATTTAATATTGTAGGTAGACCCCAAACTAGGTCTTAATGGAATGTTCTTTCCTATAGATTCCCCAGCTCCTTAATCCTTTTGAAAATCTGATTAGGGATAAAATTGCCTCATAAAATGGTTGCATCCATTCACCTGCTGCTCGCCATCCAGAATAGTTGTGAGGGTCATGGGACCTCTGTGTACTATACACTAAGGAAGGGAGAAGGTCCTTACTATATTGTATTCCCTAGGTACCTAGGGTATGGATAAGGCTGTTAAAAGAGAATCTCTCGTTATACATTTTTCCTGAATTCGGCGTTTTTGTGTTATTTAGTTAATAGGTTATCTGACTTACTATTTGTTTTTAGTGCTGAGTGTCAAACCAAAGGCCTTGTGTATGCTAGGCAGTCACTCTGCCACTGAGTTACATCCCCAGGTCTTTAAAGATCATTTGTCTTAGGTTCAGTTTTATGACATGGCCAATACTGAACCCTTTTAGACAATGTTGCATTCTTGGCCTGCACAGGGACTCCCAGGTCCATTGGTAAGCTCTATAGGATGGAGCACTTGCGGACAGAAGGCTGTCGGTCTCCTTCCTGTGAACCCTAGCTCCACTGGCTTTGCTTACTTCACATGGAGCTGCCACAGCCTGACTTCTTGCTTCTGCTTCTGTGAACTCCTGGCCTGCCCTCCCACAGCAGTGGGGACAGGAAGCGCCACTGGCTGCAGGCCCGAAGCTCCTTCTGGCCTTCTTTGCAGCTCTGTTTCTTGAGCTCAATGAATGGTACTGTGTACACAGGTCTTGCCATTCCTGCTCAGGATAATCCACCAGCTTCCAAGCTTCCAGAGGCATCAGTGGCCTGCAGAGGACAATAAGGGATAGATAAAACAGTCGTTTATCTGTTTGTTTTTTAAACTATTAATATGCTTTTGACTTAATCTGAATACATTAAAGAATGTGGTTGACTCCACAAAATGAGACTTCTGATTGCTATTATATTTGGCAAATGTCAGTCACTTACAAAGTTATATGTTTTATAAGCAAGTTAGAAGAGTTTCTTCCTGTATATGTGTGGTACTACTAGGAGAAGCTTTCCTTAAACAGGGAAAATAGCCTGAGGACTTGAGGTCTGAGTGGAATTATCATTCACAGTTTCCTGATCACATTTCATATGGTTGTTAAGCTTTGGCCGGAGAACGTCTTGTCTTAGAGGGACTCTTAAGCCCCTCCTTCTAGATGGAATATGTTAAGTTTAACTGTTTTCTCCTTAATCTGTTTGTGGATCTCCAGTTCTTTTCAGTTTGTTTAGAAAAGTCTTAAAGAACTTGACTACCTCCAGTTGCTCATGTTTCTTATTAAATTCTGAGGTACTAAATGAAAGCCCAGGAGTGACCAACTTGTTGCTTTTTCTGTTCTTTTAACACAAAGGTTATAGACTATCCACCCACTAACCTCTCAGGGCTAAGCAGGGCATGGAAGAAAGGAGTGATAAAAAAGAGAGACCATTAGCCAGGCGTGGTGGCGCAGGCCTTTAATCCTAGCACTTGGGAGGCAGAGGCAGGCGGATCTTTGTGAGTTCAAGGCCAGTCTGGTCTACAGAGTGAATTCCAGGACAGCTGGGGCTACAGGGAGACCCTGTCTCAAAAAAAGACAAAAAAAAAAAAAAAAAAAAAAAAAAAAAAGAGAGCGAGAGACTATTCATAAAAATTTTTAGTGTAAAGGTTTACCTATGGTTGCTGACAGTTTATGATAGAATTTTTTCCCAAATCTAATTTGTGGGTTGTTGATACAAACATTTAGTAGAGTAACCAATTCCTTTGAGTCTTTTGTAGCCAGCTTCCACCTCCTCATCTTCTTCCTCAGATAACTTGAAGTCAGAATGATTATTTTTGTGCTTAAAAACTCATAGTTTTCATTACGTCTGATTTTTTTCAGTGAGTTCTTTGAGTTTAGGTGGAACAGTTCTATAAAAAGGGGATCTCACCCCCCTTTTCACAATGTTTAGCATCGCTAGTGTCCAACCTGTCAGGTGACAGGAGAACCCCAGATGCCCAGGAGCCAATCCTCTGTGAGATGAAGCTGGGCGTGGAGGCTGACACCTGTAACTGCCATCTGCCAGCACTTGGAATGCTGAGGCAAGTGGGTTTGTGAGTTCTAAGCCAGCCTGGGTCTACAGAGGGAGAGCCTGTTTGAAACAAAACAAAGCAAACCAAGGAGGAAGCAATCTAGTTAACCAATGACATTCCTATAAATATTTTATTTCATTAATTACTCAATTAATTAATTATTTGAGGTGGGGTCTCCTGGTAGCCCCAGCTGGCCTGGAACTCACTATGTAGACCAGGCTGGCCTTGATCTCACAGAGATCTGTCTGCTTCTGCTAGGATTAAAGGTGAGTGCCACTGTGCCCAGTAGTATTCGAGTTAATTTTTTTCCTTTTCAAAATATCTTTATTGGGGCTGGTGAGATGGCCTAGCAGTTAAGAGCACCGACTGCTCTTGCAGAGGACCCGGATTCAATCCCCAGCGCCCACATGGCGGCTGAGAACCGTCTGTAACTCCAATTCCAGGAGAACTCCAGTTCCAGGGGAATCCGACACCCTCTTCTGACCTCCACGGCATTGCACGACATGGGTGCACAGACCTGCATGCAGACAGTACATTCATACACATAAATAAATAAATAAAATAAAAAAACAAAAACAAAATATCTTTATTATTTTTATTTATTTTATTTAATTTAAAACATTTTAAATTGAATTTTTGTGTTTCATACAGAACTTCTCAGTCAGTCTTAATCACCCTTGTAGCCCCTTCCCCACTGACTCCCTCCTCCACCTCCCTCCCCACTATTTGTGCCAGGGCCCATTGTGTCAAGTTAGTGTCCCCAGATAGTCCTCAGTGCCAGTTCATCCACTGAGGTCTAGTCAGCCCTTCCAGAGTCTCTCCCTTTAAGAAGATCAGCTCTTTTACACCCAGCAGGATTCAGTTGCCAATATTTTTTTCTGTGAATATTGGGGTCTGCCGCCCATTTTCCCAGTTCCATGGTGGGTTTTGTTTGTTTGAGCTCGTCTGCGTCTGGTGCCTGCTGACACCACTGCTGTAGGTTCATATGAGCAGGGTCCCAGGAGCCTGTAGGGTTCTGTTTCCATACGGTCATGCATGTCCTCCGTGGCTCTTACAACCTTTCCTCCCCCTTTTCTTCAATGGCATCTGAGTCCAGGATGATTAAAGCTGAGTGTAGGTGACCTGGTCATGATCCACTCTTTGTAGGCTCCTCATCTCTATGCTTTGATCATTTGTGATCATTTGTGTTCCTGGCTCCCTGTTGCATGAAGGAGCTTCATTAGAGAGAGCTGAGAGATTCATTAGTGTCTTCTTTACCTCTGTTCTATGTTGCATGAGCCTTAGGTGTCGAGGTTGCATTGTAGATGTGCCACTTAGGCTTGGGAAATTCACAGACAGTGTCTCTGTGTAAACAGTCGTGGTACTCTGTAATACTCGATCTGGTTCAAAAGATGCTTCTTTGATGAGTGGTGACTAGGACACTTGATTGTAAATTTTAGGATTTGAATTCTGTGTGTCCCATTTTCAGCAATAAGGCCTTACTTTCAAGTTCTGGGAGGTAATCAAGGGCTGTGGTAATAACCTATTGAATTTGGGGAGTCTCTTGGACTATTCTGGTAAACAACTCAAAGGAAGGTTTCTCCCGTCTGGGACTATTTCTTGTTATGTAGCCTTCAGTTATACACATGGACTCATGTAGAGATAGTGTATGTGTAGTTTGTTATTAGGTTGTTAGACTAGTAGGATTCCCTCTTATTTTTTATACTAGCTAGGTATTATTTATCTCTCCCCCCTCTCTCTCCCTATCTAACCACTTCTCCATGCCTTTCCCATTTAATGTGGCCCTATGTTCCCCATTTCTTCTTGTATAACCCTTCCTTAACCCCCCCCCCCAGTTGAATACCTCCATTTCTCCTTTAGTAACACCTGCCTCCTGCTGTTCTTCTTTCTCAAGTTCCTTCTTTCCCTCTACCTCTCTGGTTCCTTCCCATTTTCCTGGTTCTTTCAGTTACATCAGGATACATAGTCACATACAAAGATTTGGTGCTAGGATCCACAAACGAAGAACATACGTCATTTGTTTTTTCTGAGTCTATATTACTTCATTTAGTATAACAGTTTCTAGTTCCATCCACTTACCTGCAAATTTCATCTTTCTTTACTGCTGAGTAGAACTCCATTGCATAAATGTACGACATTTTCATTGTCCACTCATCAGCCGAGGGACACTTAGGTTATTTCCAACTCTTAGCTATTGTGAAAAGAGCAGCAACAAACATGGATGTACAAGTCTCTCTGCAATAGGTTGGGTCCTTTGGTGGATTCCATGGAGTGGTACAACCAGGTCAAATGGTAGGTTCATTTTTAGTTTTTAAAGGTCTCTCCTCACTGCTTTCTATAAGAGTTACATGGACTTGCAATCACATCAGCAGTGAATAATCTTTCTTCCCACATCATCTCCAGATTCGGTATCATTTTTTTCCTCTTGATCTTAGCCAGTCTCACTGGAGTAAGATGGAATCTTCAAGTGGTTTTAATTTGCATTTCCCTAATTACTAACAATGTTGAACATTTCTTAAGGTGTTTCTCAGTTAACCTTCCTACCTCTCCCCTTTATAGGAAAAAGAAAAACATGATGGTACTGAAGTCATTCCCTAACTATAAATTAGAGCCAACTGTTATAGTGGTAATTTCTTATAAATCAGGTATAACTACCCTTTTTTAATTGATAGGCATAGGAACTGTGAAAGGATAATTCTCTATTTAAAGCCAAATTCAACAGTAAAGTCTTTATAAGCTGTGTAATTAAGCAAAATATATTAGTACAGGAAAGCTCTGATATCAGCAATGAATTATTCTGCCTAGGAGATGTTGGCTAGGGGATCCAAGCCCCTAAAGTTATAAAGGCCTTTTGCCTATAAGTGGGATATATGCAAGGAGAAAGGCAGTAAGTCCCTGTTGTCGAAGACCTGGTGTGAGCATGAAAAAATGTTTTGAGAAGTCACTTGCTAATGGACAACTGGCCTCTGAAATGCCAGAGAGGGTTACCAAAGGCCACTAAAGCAATACAGCAAAATATTGGTCTCCTTGAGACAAGCAAGACTCGTCCATCAGTATCAGCTACACCCCAACTGCCTGGAGATACTGTGCAACAGTGGCACCCATGTGTGTGTGTGTGTGTGTGTGTGTGTGTGTGTGTATCTATATATATATATATATATATATATATATATCCCAAATCTTAATTGGCTATTAGCTCTCTCCTTGGAGGAATAACTACAGCGGATGCCCAAAAGCTTATGTCCTCTAGTGGTTTAGGAGATGTTATAAGCCAAATAAGAACTTGTCACCCTTTATAGAGAACCCAGTTTGTGGTTAGCATTACCATCCAAGCATCTGTGCTATGCTCACAGTTAGCTTGCCATCATAATTAGTACTGCTTAAATGCTTGTATACCCAATTGCTTGTGCTTTGTTAAGTAGGACTAAAAAGGTATAACTGGATAAGCTGTCAACCCATGAAGGGGATCAACCTCGAACAGACTAGAGTCCAAATGACATCTCCAGGAAAATAGACTGTTTTGCTTCTTCCCACTTGTGCCCCTTTCCCAAAGCCTAGGGACAACTTGCAGAAGAGGAGGCGTGAAGTAGTAGAATGTAAGGGTTGCGAGAGATTTGGGGTGAATCATGAGACTACAGCAATATAGACTGGGACTCCTATTTGATCACCATGCTTGTGCATACAAGCTCCTCCAACTGGACTATGGGAAACCTTGGGTTGTTCAAAATTTGGACCATAGATACTTGCTAATTGTTTTACATGAATGTTACTTATTCATTGCTTATACTTAATTATTTGGCTCACACCAAAAAATGCACCAATTACCTAATTCTACAGCAAACTGAGTAACATCAATGTTATCTGAAAATAACTGTGCTATTATATTGTAGAATCCCTTAAAAAATAAACAAAAGAGAGAAAAAAGATGTTTCTCAGTTGTCTTTATATCACCTTTAAGGTCCTTAGCTCATCTTTTAATTGTGTCACTTTTTTTCTTGATTCTTTTTTTTTTTTTTTTAAGTTCTTTGTATATTATGGATGTTAAACTCTGCCAGATGTGTTGCTGGTGAAGAATTTCCCCCACTCTCTGGATTTTCTCTTTCTTTTTCTGTACAGAAGCTTTTTAGTTGTTGATTGTTGACCTTAATTCCTGTGCAAATGGTATCTGATTTAGAAAGTCCTCTCCTATACCCATATCTTGTAGGTTGCTGCCAATATTTTCTTCTAATAGTTCAAGCTTCAGGTTTCACATTGAGGTCTTTGATCCATTGGAAGTTGACTTTGTGCAAGTGAAAGATAAGGGGTCTAGTTTATTCTTCTACAGGTGGGGATATAGTTTTGCCAGCACCATTTACTGAAGATACTCTCTTTCCTCCATTGTTTTTTTTTTTTTTTTTTTTTTTTGTCCCCTTCCTCAAATATGAGGTACCTGAAATTGCATGTATTCATGTTTGGGTCTTCTTAGCTGATTAAGTTCCATTTTGTGCCATGTCAACAATTTACTGCTTAGCTCCTTAAATGGTTTGAATCTGGCATAATAATCCCCCCTGAATTTCTCTTTGTGCTCAGGGTTGCTTTGGCTGTCCAGGGTCTTTTGTGTTTCCATATGCATTTTAGGATTTTTTTCTAATTCGCTTAGCCGGGCGTGGTGGCGCACGCCTTTAGTCCTAGCACTTGGGAGGCAGAGGCAGGCGGATCTTTGTAAGTTCAAGGCCAGCCTGGTCTATAGAGTGAGTTCCAGGACAGCTGGGGCTACAGGGAGACCCTTGTCTCGAAAAAAGACAAAAAAAAAAAAAAAAAAAAGAATGACAGAGGGTTCTTTTTATCTGAAGCAACTATGCTTTATAATGTGTTCCTTAACAGGCTCTAGAATTAACTGACCACTTATTTTCAGACTTTGTAATTGTGGTATATTGTATGGGGGTATGTATTCATATATTAGAGTAATATAAATTAAAGGAGGGAAATGTGAACCTCCTAAACATATTTTGGAATGAGCATACAGTTTATTTTCAAAAGTCATAATTTTGGTATATATGTGACATATATATATATATATATATATATATATATATATGGATATTTTGCAGCAATACAAATGGGAGGGAATAACAATGACAAAAAGACTGGATCAAAGAACTGACTGAAACATTTAACCTCTGCCCAAACAATAAACCTCTGCAGAGAAAACCTTTAAAAAGACTGAGAAAAAGATGCAAGACATGTATGGCAGAATACATGAACTGGGGTGGGGGGCATAGAAAAGGGAGTGTGTCTAAATTGGACTGAGAAATGATGTGTGAAACACACAAAACACCAATAAAATATTTTATTAAAAAAAGAATGTCTAGTAGAATGGTCATTTTTATAGTATTAATTCTTTTAATCCAGGAGCATGGGAGATCCTTCTGTCTTCTGGTGTCTTCCTCAATCTGTTTCTTTAAAGATTTAAGATTTTAATTGTAGAGACCTTTAATGTCTTTGGTCAGGTTTATTCTAAGATATTTTATTTATTCATTTATTTTAGGCTATTGTAAATTGGAGGGTTTCTGTGTACTCTTTCTCCAATTGCTCATTATTGGTATATAGAAAGGCTACTGATTTTCATAGATTCATTTTGTAACCTGCCTTCTAAACACGTTAATCATTTCTAGGAGTTTTCTAGTATAAGTTTTGGCATCTCTTATGTGTAATATCATATATTCTGCAGAAAAGGATAGTTTGGTTTTGTTCCAATTAGTACATCTTTAATTTCCTTTTCTTGTCTTATTGCTCTAGCAAGAGATTCAAGCACTATATTAATAAGGAGTGGATATAATGGACAGCCTTGCTGGGTGCCTGATTTTTAAAGGGAATGCTCCCATTTTTTTCTCTATTTAGAGTGAAGTTGGCTGTAGGTTTGTTGTATATAGTTTTATGTTTAGGTGTTCCCTCTAGTACAATTCCATTTAGGACTTTTAACATAAATGCATGTTGAATTTTCTGCATCTATTGAGATGACCATGTGATTTTTGTCTTTGAGTCTATATCCTTTATGGCATTTATTGACTTGTGTATATTGAACTATCCCTGCATTTCTGGAATATATCTGATTCGATCATGATGTATAATCTTTTTGATGTGTACCTTTATGAGTTAAGTATTTTGTTGAGAATTTTTACATCTATGTTCATCAAGTATATGGGTGTATAGTTTTCCTTTTGGTTATATCTTTACCTGGTTTTGGTATTAGAGTGATGCTAGCTTCATAGAAGGAATTTGGGAGGTATCCCGTATTTTTATCTTTTTGGATAATTTAAGTAATATTGCTTGTAGATCTTCTTTAAATGTCTGGTAGAATACTGCTGTAACCTATCTGGGTCTGGACTTATTTTAGTTCGGAGGATTTTTTGTAGGGGGTTCTTTTTGAGGCAGGATCTCCCTTTAGTCCCAGCTAGCCTGGAGCTCACTGTGTATACCAGGCTGGCCTTGAACTCACAGGGATCTGCCTGCCTCTGCCTCCCGAGTGCTGGGATTAAAGGTGTGTGCCACCACATCTGGCATGAGGTTTTGTATTACTGTTTCAATTTCCTTATATGTTATGGGTCTGTTTAAACTGTTGATCTCTCCTTGGTAAACTTTGGTGATTCCCATGATTTCAGATATTCATCTATTTCTTTGAGGTTTTCACATTTAGTAAAGTAGAGGTTTTAAAAAATATATTCCCTTATAATATTCTGGATCTTTTTGTTATCTGTTGTGAAGTTTTTCCTTTCATCTCCAATTTTATTGTTTTGGAGTTGCTCGCTCTTTCTTTTGGCTAAATGGGCTAAGGGTCTGTCTGTCTTGTTTATCTTTTCATAGAACCAGCTCTTGGACTCATTGATTATTTGTATTGTTGTCTTTGTTTCTATGTCATTAATCTCTGCTCTCATTTGTGTTAAAACTTCCCTTTTAGGAATGCTTTTAAAGTGTCGCAGAGGTTCTGTTTTGGTGTATTGTTGTTTAATTCCAGGAATACTTTTATTTCTTTCTTAATTTCTCCTTTGACCCATTCATCATTCAGGAGTGTGTTGTTTAATCTCCACAAGATTGTATAGTTTCTAGGGCTTCTTCCAGTGTTTGTTTTAAGCTTTATTGCATTGTGGTATGATAGAATGCATGAAATTCTTTCAGTATTTTTGTATTATTTGAGGTTTGTTTTGTGTCTAGGTATATGGTTGAGTTTGGAGAAAGTTGTATGTGGTGCTGAGGAGAAAGCATATTTTTTGGTCTTTGGGTGGAATAGCCAGTGGAAGTCTGTTAGGTTCATTTGATGTATCGTATTGTTCAATTCAGATGTCTCTCAGTTTATTCTTTGTCCAGCTGACCTGTCTAATGGAGACAGTGGGGTACTGAATTCCCCTATTACAAGTGTATTGGGGTTAATCTGTGTCTTAAAGTCCTGTAGTATTGTTTTTATGAAGTTAGGTGCACCAGAATTTGGTGTATATATGTTTGTGATTGTAATATGCTCTTGCTTAATTGTGCCTTTGATAAGAATGAAGTAAGCCTTTTCATCTCTCCTGCTTAGTTTTAGTTTGAAATCTATTTTGTCAGCTACTGGAATTGCAGCTCCTACTTGATTCTTAGTACCATTTGTTTGGAAAATTTTTTCCATCCTTTTACCTTAAGGTAGTGCCTGTCTTTGAAGATGAGATGCATTCCTCGCAGATAACAACAGTCAAAAAAATGGATTTTGTTTCTTAATCCATTTGACTATCCCATGTCTTTTGACTGGGGAGTTTAATCCATTGATATTTAAAGTTCTTAATGAAAGATGTGTGTTGGTTCCCATCATTTTGATTTCTGTTTGCATTCTTGATTTAACATTGTGTTTCCACACTTCTCCCTCCATTTAGTTTCTTTTGCCCCTTTGTCATCGATGTTCCTTTCTTCAGCTCTTTGTATTGCTTCACGTATTCTCTGAAGGGCTGGTTTTCTGGACATGAATACTTTCAGCTCATTCATGTTGTGGAAGATTTTTCTTTCCCCTTCAACTACAACAGACATTTTTGCTGGGTAAAGTATTCTGGGTTGGCATCTATGGTTGTTTAAAACTGAGAATACTTTGGTCTAGGCTTTTCTGGCTTTCATGGTCTGCATTGAAAAGTCAGCTGCAGGGCTGGAGAGATTGCTCAGTGGTTGGGAGCTCTGACTGCTCTTGCAGAGGAGTGGGGTTCAATTCCCAGCACCCACATGGTGGCTAGGAACTGTCTTTAAGGTGGGTGTGGGGGAAAAAAAAAAACGTCAGCTGCAATTCTGATGGGTTTTCCATTATATGTGACTTGTAAAAACAGCTTTCATTTTTCTCTCTGTTCTGTACATGTAGTGTTTTTACTTTGCTATGCTATGGGGAGTTTCTTTTCTGCTTCCGTGTGTTTGGCGTTCTATGCATTTCTTATATTCATGTGGGTATAGTGCTCCTTAATTTGGGGAGTTTTCCTTAACCATCCTCTTGAAGATAGTGGTCAGTACTATTATCCTGAGCTGCTTCTCTCTCCTCGATGCCCATGATGTACATATTTGGTCTTCCCATGGTGTCCCACATTTCCTACATATTTCATTCCTGCGGGTTTTTATAACCTTTGCTTGAGCCTTCCAACTCTTCAGCTTTATCATACAGTCTTGATATTCTGTTTTCCATTTCATTCATTCTATTGGTAAGGCTTTCTCCTGTTGTTTCCGATTGTCTTATTGAGTGTTCTACTTCCTTCTTCATTTTGGCCCGAGTTTCCTTCAGTGTTTCTATCAGTTTTTTAAAAATTCAGTCAGAAGTTTATCCCTATCTTCTTTCAGTTCTTTATTTGGTTGTGCATTCTTTAAATTCATTGAACTCTTTGATCATGTTTGTGATTTTTCTTTTAAATTTTGTGTCTTGGGTTATCTCTAGGAGGTTCTCATTGTAGAAATCGTCTATAGGACTGTGGTGTTTACTGGGGACATATTACTTGGGTTTTTCATATTACTATTTTTTCTTCGTGATTTTGATGTATGAATTTCTTTTGTTTGTGATTCTGGTGTGAAAAGCTCTCCTTTGTTGAGTTGAAGTCTGATTTTGTTTATACACCTTGTTGTGCCTTGGTTGTTTTCTTGTTGGGTATGAAAAGCTGGTTGGTCTAGGCTTCAGGTTCTCTCTTTTGATTTCATATTGTAGGGATCAGATGGCCCTCATCCAGCTGCTCAGAAGTTCCTACAGAGGCAAAAGCCAGGCACCAATTAGATCCTTTCAGTCTTCTTCAGAAGGTCTGAACCCCTACTAAGTCAGCAGGATGGGGATGGAGACTGATCTGGTCGGAGTGTGGACTAAGGTGTAGTAGGCAGTTCAGGAACAAGAGGGTTGTCCGGAGATCTGGGTGCCAAGAGCAAGCGTGGGTCTGTGGCCAAGGCAGGGAAGAAGGTTGGTCTTGGGAATCCCAGGCAGGGTGGGGGCGGGGGGAGCCAGGACAGAAGGCAAGATGGGGGCGGAGACTGCCTATGAAGGATCTACCCAGGCAGACTGCAGAATTAAGCTGGTGCAAATACGGGGGCTTAGGATGCAATGAGCTGGTCAGGAGGGTAGTCTGGAAATCTGGGGTGCTAAGAGAGAAAGCAGGCCTGTGCCCAAGGTTAGAATGGGAACATGATGTAGGGCGAGGAAATTCATATTTGAGGTTTTTCTTTTAAAGAAAATGTCTTTAAAAATTATACTACATCTCATTTATTTATCTCTCTATATGTATATTGTGTTCACAAGAGCATATAGGATGCACAGGGAAGCCAGAGGACACCTTGCAGGAGTCAGTTCTCTCCTTCTACTGTGTGCATCCTAGGGATCAAGCTGGGAGAGGAAGACTTTATGTAGAAAAATGCTAATCAGTACATGAAAAAGTGTTTGGTGTCAGTTGTCATCTAAGCTGTGCAAATTAAACCACTTCGAGATAACACTGTACTCTGCCAATATAAATAAATTTAGTGAAAAGATTGATACTAAGTTGATAAGGATGTGTCAACTGGGAGTCAGAATTTGCCTAACCACTTTAGATCACTATTTGACAACTTTTTTTAAAGGTAAATATAGGGCTTGCCTAGTGGCCTAGAAATTCTACCCCTAAATATATGCCCAGTAATTATGAGTACTGAGACCTTCCTGTCTACACCCACAAGTGAAGAAGTGGGTAGACATCCATGTGTGTGTATTTGTGTGTGTGTGTGTGTGTGTGTGTGTGTGTGTGGTAGGTATGTAGTCACATATGTGAATGCTCATAGATAATTTATAAGAACAGCCCTAAGTGCTGGGGATCCCAAGTGCTGCCAACACATTTGGACATGAATGGTTTGTGTGCTTAAGATTGATATACTTCGCTGGGCGTGGTGGCGCACACCTTTAATCCTAGCACTTAGGAGGCAGAGGCAGGCGGATCTTTGTGAGTTCAAGGCCAGCCTGGTCTACAGAGTGAGTTCCAGGACAGCTGGGGCTACAAGGAGACCCTGTCTCAAAAAGACCAAAAAAAAAAAAAAAAAGATTGATATACTTCATAATAAAATATAAGAAACTTGGAAATATAATGCCTCTCTAATCATGGTATTGCAGAAAACATGGTAAGATTAGACTGATCGGCAGCCGAGGGAAGTGGGGTGTTTCTGGCAACTGTGAATGTGTATTAGGAAAGACCATGCTTCAAGGTTCCTAGGATCAAGTAGAGACCGTGTGGTCAGGGTGCTGGTGGCATTAGCTTATCAGAGTAGTGGAAGTCAGAAGTCTTCCAAAATTTCCCTCCCGCGTGCCCTTGCCAGTTTCTGTCTGTAGTCACAAGTTTGCTCTGTTCTTATTGTTTACTTTTAACTCGTAATGCCTGCATCCTGTGGAATCATAGTTAAGGCTGTGAGCAGTGTTGAGGAGATCCAGAGGGAGGCAATGGAAAGGGCTACTGAGCAGTGGTCATAATCAGGTATTTATTAACCGGAGGATGGAAGAACTCTGTACCTTTGCCTGACAGCCAGCGGTGAGGCTGGGATGAAGCTGCTTTCACAACTTTGTAGAGAAGGGAGGGTTCTAGGTCCCAAGAAGTGACTGTGGAATGTATTGTAGAAACCAGTGAATAGGGCAAGAAGGTGAGTAGTCAGCCTAGTGGGGCAGCAGTGAGACCTGGAAGAGCGGAGATTTGTCCAGCCTTTCTGACCAGGGGCTGGCTGGTTACCCAGACATGAGGCTTCTCTTGGGACATATGATACGGTCTTTGCTTGAACCATGTAAGCTTCAGCTGGACTTGGCACTCTTCCTGGTGACAGCATGACAGCACAGTACGCAGTCTAATAAAGAACAACATGACCAGGTGCTGGTCCAGGTGCTCTCCCAGGTGTAATCTAGCTGTCCCTGTTTCTAACTGCATCCAACTTGGCAGTCTGTAGAGTTTATGCAATAAAGAATGCATTAACTTCTCATTTGCATGCATTACAAAATACCGTATTTTATCACTGAGGTTAACTCAAAAATGGCTCAACATCTAATACATACTTGAATGACAATGTCCTTATAGAACATAGTACCTTGTACAATGAAGATACAGAATGAAAAACTTTTACAATTCAATTTAAAAACATGATGTTTAGATGAAATATGTATAATATAGATAACTATGCCTTCTTAGAACTTTAGATAGTCATATTCAAATAATATTTGCTTAAATAGTATTTATTGAGGAAAGTATTTGACTTATATATGAAGATTCTCCTAGTACTATTTGTAATCATTGTTCCCAATCTTAATTTCAGAAATTTATACTTTAATACTTTTCATAAAAGGTTGGAAGTTAATTCATAATGGAAGGACATAGAGATTACTTGACATGGAGGTTCTACACTAAGAGTCATCACCTGTTCCCCATCAAGCTTCGTAGGCCACAGTGGATCACATATAAAGAGCAACTGCTTTTCCATTTTAAATTTATTCTTTTTTCATTTTTGATTGCTTTTACAACTGACTCTATACGCTTTTCTTAAAGAGCTGTATTTGACTCTTTTCTCTCTCAAGTCATTTGGATTCTCCGTTGGACTGCCCCATTTCGGTGGTTTTAAGACTCTGTTTCCATGCATAATATACTCTTTCACTTTATTCTGGAATCTTTGGCTGCTTGCTGGATGTTTCTGTTTGGGTATCTCAGTGTGACCTTGAACCGTAAAATCAGTCTTTATCTTGGCCAGTCTTTCCTCCTTAGAACTACTTCCACAACAACTTTTCCTCTTTTCTCAGATTAGAAGTCTCCCAGACACCCTCAAGTCCTCACTCCTCTGTCTGGGGTTGATTGCCTAGTAAAGCTCCATGCCATGCCAGTTGTTCTTGCTAAAAAGATTTATTCCCTGATTACTGGCATCGTCTCCTCCTTAGCTTGTCACCAGCTTCCTACATGCATTACTCCTTCAGTGACCAGATTTATACACTCTTCTTACTGAGCCATGTGCTGGCCAGGTAAGTTTCCCTGGAGCCTGGCTTTGAGTCTGGCTCTCTGTTCTTAGCGAAATTGAATCCAAACTAGCTTGTCTCCAACTATTTACCTTCTTGAAACTTCTTTTTCAACCAGTGATCTGATTCATCATTTCCTGAGCAACTTCCTCTGGCCTGCCTCTGTGCTTAATGCTACTCCTTCCCTTCCCGGTCTGGCTATCCAAATCCCCCTAGACCTCCACCCTGACGAAGTCTCACATCTTCCCTGACACTGGCCTTACTATCCTTCCCAAAAACTAGACTGGCAGAATGGGAGTCATTGCCTTACCTGTGTGCCCATAATGCCCAGTATACACTAAGACTTACAGGGAAGCTCTGTGAAGACAACCTTGCTGGTCAGTTTTGTTCACTAGCAAATTACTGAAGTAGAGTAAGTACATCAGAAAGAATTATATAAAGTGCAGTGTTTGATAGAGATTCAGTGATTTCATTTTAGGTCATTTACTCCTGCTGCATTCTCCCTGTTTATTTAACTAGATTGTTGTGGTGAAAAAGAAAGTGAGCACAGTTCAGCCAGAATCTGCACACTGGGCCTTGGCCGATCCTGCTGAAAGACTTTTGTTTTCTTGCAGATATTAATGAATGTCAGATACAAGGTGTATGTCCCAATGGCGAGTGTTTGAATACCATGGGCAGCTATCGATGTACCTGCAAAATGGGATTTGGGCCAGACCCTACCTTTTCAAGTTGTGTTCGTAAGTAATAACCTATTTTGGTTTTCCTCCCACTTTTGGGGGGTTCACTTGTCTTTGGGGGTTATCTAAAAGAAGAGAAATGTTCAGCTAAATATTGTAAATATGAAGAAAAACCTCATTAATTAAAATGACAAGAGGGAGGGGACTAGCTTGTTATAATAAACTAAATCCATATTATGGGACTTTCTCCAAAATGCATTTTAATTACATTCAGGAATACTTAATAGCTAAAACTCAGAATAGTGAATAATCCCAAAGAGGGGACAAGACTTGGATAAAAAGAAGTGTTAACTGAAATAAGCCCAATAATCATTCGCAGTACCTGGGAGGTGAAAGTAGGTTTTTCCTTCGTAAATATCTAAGCATTCTTTAATTATTCCAAATTATGTCTCAGCTGCTGCCTTTAATTATTCCAAATTATGAGTCACTGGAGTCTTTATTTTATGAGGTTTTACCATACTTTCTCAGTTGGAAAAATCTGGAAAATCATTACGAAGGCTCTACATTTCAAATTTTCTAGTTCAACTCTGATGTTAAAAACTCTGCCCATAGTCCTCTGAATCCACAACAGGCCTCCAAAGTTGTCCTGCAGGCTTTGATCATGTCTCTGAGGTTTTCTTATCTATGTAGCAAATGTAAAAATCTTCCATGAGGACACATACTATAAAATTGATTCTGAAAATAAGGTCTTACCAAAGAGGCTCTCTCGCCACAAAATTAATCCATTTAATAATAAAATCTTTATAAGGATCTGACCATCATAAATCATATGGTTTTTATGCCAGTTAGAGCTGAGTGCACCTGAGGTAAAATATTCTCAAAAAGCTGTGGGGTGTGTGTGTGTGTGTGTGTGTGTGTGTGTGTGTGTGTGCCAGTGCCAGAGGACAACCTCAGGCATCATTTCTCAGGCACCAGCTGTCTTGGTTTTTTGAGACAAGGTCTTTCATTGGCATGGAACTCACCAGATAGGCTAGGCTGGCTGGCCAGTGAGCCCCAGCGTCCACCCATCTGCCTCCTCAGCACTGGGATTATAAGAACACAGGACATACCTAGCTTATTCACATGGAATCTGAGGATCAGATTCAAGTTCTCTTATTTGCAGAGTGAGTAATTTACCAACTCAGCTATATTCCTAACCCAAAATGCAGAATTTTTAACATTACCTTTTTCCAATATAATTTCACTTGTTAGGAAAGTAAACATTGCATATTTTATAAAACTATATAATAGCTGGGCATGGTGGTACGCACCCTTAATCCTAGCTCTAGGGATGGGGAGGCAGGCAGATCTCTGTGAGTTCAAGTCCAGCTTGGTCCACATAGCAAGTTCCAGGCTAGCTGGGGCTACAGGGAAACCCTGTCTCAAAAAAACAAAAAGACAAACAAAAAAACCCTATATAACAATATAGAAAGGTTTGAAAAATTAAGAGCAGGGTGGGGCAACTTTAAGAGCAACCCTGCACGTTTCTGCCTTTCAACATTCTTTTTTTTTTTTTTCAACATTCTTTGTATTTGTTTTTAATGTGGTTTTGGTATGTGCTGAGCTGTATCCTTCTTGTTTGTGTTTTAAACTTGACATTTGGTCACATGAAGATATTCTTCATGAGGACATGGTCCTTCAGCTTTAGCTCAGCTTTTATCTGTACCTTTGCTGTGTAAGCTGTGATACATAGAGAGGAGAAAATAAAGGGAATTAGAGGAATGTAAAATTGACAGTCCTGTTTGGATTTGTTAAGCCTCGTTAAACGCTGTTACTAATTGCTCCCATTTTCCTTTTAAAACTGTCAAATGCAGATTAGGAACTTGTGCACGTAAGTCCTTTTTTTCTGTGTTCTTTTACAGACAGTACTGATGGTGATGTAGATAGGTACTTAGCTAGAGGGTTTGGGGAGATGTTAAAATTACTTATGAAGTTTGCATACAAAGTACATATGAAAACTGATGTAATAATTTGGAATTGTAGGCCAAAATCCATACTGTTGACAGTATCCAGACAATTTAGAGATGATCTTTGGCTGGTTTGAACTACATAAATGAATATCTAAATAGGTTTCTAATTTAAGTATAAATGATTGTAATGATCATGGATATAAAATTAATTGTAAATGTCTTTTTCTTAAATAATCTGACATAGCCCGGTTAGAATTCTCATGTTGAATGCTGTAGATTAGATAAACTTGGAGAACTGGTCATAGACTGTTTTATGAAACTTTGACTAAATCTGATGTCTAGAATGAAGGGCAGGCATCCAGATTTTAATGAAATTGTAGAAGCCTGCCAATGAGAATTTTGAAACACTTGCACATTTCCTTAGAATTTATTTTTCCTGTCATTGCCCAAATAATTCTGAACTTATTAAACAACCATCAATTCTTTGTTGAAAAATAAATAATTCAATTTTATGGTTCAGCTGCAACAGCTGAAGTGATAAGCATTAAGAGATGTTTGTTGCTGGTCAAGTGTTCCGGTTTAGGGTTCAGAGTTAAAACTTGGGCTCTTTACCAGCATTGAATCCACAGAGGGATTTCGCTTTCCTCTCAATTTGCCACACATGGCATCCTGGAGGTGTGTGGAGTTTCTTCAGGATGTGTGAGTTGGACCAATTTGGCCTGATTTATTTATAAACTGTGGGAAAAAAAACAAAACTGAAGGAAGTCTGAAGACAGGAAGAATCAGGGAAAAGGTGATATTCTCAGGAGTTGAGAGGACAGATAGTGTATTCTTCACAGTCATGGAGAAGTTGCCGAAGAGAGAGGAGATTAGGGAACACACACACACACACACAGAGACACACACACACACACAGAGACACACACACACATAGACATAGACACAGACACATACACACACACACCATAGTAAATGCAGTTGTTGCTTAACATTTGTAATATCTGTTCCTAAGAGGTTAAAAAAAACAAAAACCAAAAACTAGCCAGAGATAGAGTCTGCAAGCAGGTGGTGGAAACTGACTGCATTTGCTTAAACAGCATGAAATTAGGGCATATCCAGGCCATAAAAGGTGTGGCTGACTCTCTGAACTCTGAGAAATGCACTTGGCAATGAAGGAGGGACCCTGGGAAGCTCTCTGTGTTCCAGAATGCAGAGACGCACAGGCTATGGTCATTTCCCTTGCTCGCTTTGCCTATGACTGTCCTTGACTCTGTGAAGTCAAAAGGAGGAAGGCGAAGAGTGGTAGCTCCGGGTGACTCTGACCTCTGTACTTGGGCTGGACCAGGGTCCTCCAAGCCTACCCCTGCGTATCTGAGGGGAAAATGAAAAGTTTGGATTTATCCCAGTGAAAAGAAAAGTTGAATAACCTTTTTTAAATCAAATAAGAACATTTTCTGCCTTCCGCACTGCAATTAATTTCCTTCAGGAATTTAAGATTTCCAGAATGAATGCGCCCAGGTTCAGTAAAGAAATCTGCCTCAGGGCTTTTGTTGTTTTGTAATATTCCCCACCCTTGAACTTGGGGCTAATTCAGAAACAAAGGGCTAGGGGGAGATGTCCAGGAACTGCTGCATTGTCCTAGAGGTCATGAGAAAAGGGCAGCTCCTTTCTAAAAGCCAATTGTATTTATGTATATGATTTCTATGTAATTTCCTGGAGTCACTTTATAAGAAATGTATCATTATTACTCATACCTTACACATTAGATATTAAAGCTAGGAGAGCTTTAAAAATTTCTTCAGGACACATACTAATAACTGACCATTGAGATTTCAAATTGGGATTTGTGCCTCCAGATTTAGGGTTCTGGGTCAGCAATTGGCACACTGTGGCCCATGGATCAAATCTGCCTGCTGTTTGTCTTTATAAAGTGACAATAAAACCATGACGGTTTTATTGATGCATAGCCATCTCTATTTGTACATTGTCTAAGGCTGCCTATGTGCTAATTATGGCAGAGTTAAGAAGTTGAAATGGAGACTCTGGGGCTTACAACACCTAAACTATTTATTATCTGGCCTGATACAGAACACATGTGACCTGTAAGCTACCAGTGCTGTCTGATTCTGATTCTGAGACAACTGGGAACACTTGTATCCCTCCTGCTTGACTAGGCCATCAGTCCCTGGAGACCATGCAGACCAAGTGGGCTGTTCATTTAATTGAAATTTCCCCGGTAGCAACATGTGTCTCATCTGATGCATCTAACTGCATGGTTCTAAATGATTTTTATTAATGAAGTACAATGAGTTAAGTTACTACGCGCTCTCCTACTTTCCCCTGAAGTTGGACTTCTTTACTGATTTGGTAGGGTTTTTTTTTTTTTGTCCACATTAACACCGTTTTCCTAGGCTCTTGGGTGAGGAGCCTGTCAGATTGGACTCTTTCATCTCATTTGGCCCCTGAGGAAATCATTAAATCGTCATCATTTATGTTCTGCCTGCTCCTGTCTTTGAACCTCCTTTGTGGGTACCTCAGCTCAAGGCCCCTGTCTTCCCTTCCAGGGCATGGTACCATTTGCCAGCTATTTGCTCCCAGATAATAATGGTAACAGTAAAAGCCATGGAAGTCATAGTTTGTATTGTGCACTTAATACATGCCTGACACTATGGTAGGTCCTTTGCATCAGTTATCAGATATAATACTGATCAAGTCTCCAAGATGTATGCTACTATCTTTCTAGTTTAGAAATGAAGGAGTTGAAGCACAAGATTAAGATTCTTTCCAGAAGTCACATAGCCTAGAAGCTATAGAGCCAAGAGGTAAACCAGAGCTTCATACGCCGAGGCTTCAGTCAGGAAATGGTCTGAACTGGCAGGTGAAGATGATTTAATTTGGGAGAGTGGCTGGTCTCACCCATTCTGTAGAACCAATGGTTAACTCTTTACTCACCCTGGACTCATTGTTTCTTTCATTTTGGCTGTCTCGGAATTAAACACAACACACACACACACACACACACACACCACACACACACAGTTTTTTGAAAAGCTAGAGTACAAAGTTATGAGTCCGGATCGTTATACATATATGTCACTTTTATTCTTAGTCATCCTCAGGATTGATTGGAATAGTCTGTTTTCTGAAAAAGGCTGCCTTGTGGTTCTTATTTCTCTGGGAGGCCACTTCTTATACTTGTCATAATCACATTACCTAGTCCCCAGCTCTCATCTCCTTTGGAATTTAAGCTTTAAAGGGATGAAACTTGAGTGTGGATTTCATTGAAGAAATGAACGAGGATGAGGGAGGTAGGGTTGAGTGACAGTAGACTTGTCGGGAAGGCCAGACTCTTCCGTGCTTCCTGTCCTCTAAAGTTTTCTTCTAGTTCTCAGTTTTTTGAAGACACGGACTGATGGAGGGTGTGCTTGCTGAGGTTCTACATGCACACTGATAGTACATCAGAGGAGTGTGTCTTTGAAGGTGTTGTGAGGATTCTTCATATGGCCCTATAATTGGAGCATCATTAAGTATGCTTCTTTGCTTTTTTGTGGTGCTGAGTATTAAATCTATGACCTCAAAACATGTGCTCTGACATTGAGCTACATCCCCAAGTCCTAATTGCAAGTTTATTAATACTCCCAAGTAGCCCCAATTATATAAAGTTATACATTTGGGATCTGCATGGTTAGATTGGTAAAGTGCTTATTATTTATTATCTGGAAGATTTGTTCTCTAGCCAAGAGCAAAGGGCTTGTTTTCCTGACAGATATGGCATTTTCTGTGGATTTTAATGTATCTGACATGTTTTTAATTTTAAATAGAACACCTGAATCTTTTCATCCTGTATTAGTCACTTTTCTGTTGCTGTGATAAAGCACCATGACCAAGGAACTTATAAAAGGAAGAGTTTATTTGAGCTTACGATTGCCGGTTCCAGGGAATTAGAGTCCATTGTGGTGGGAGGCATGGCAGCTGGATCTGGAGCAGCAAACCGAGGGTCACATCTCGCAAAGAGCACAGGAAGCAGAGAGAGAGAGCAACTGTAGAACACGAGGATTGTTAAACTCACTAAGCCTGCCCCCCAATAACGTACTTCCTCTAGCACGGCCACACCTTCTAAGACCTCCAAAAACAGTGCCACCAACTGGAGACAAATGTCTGAATACTTACAGCCTATGGGGGACACTCATTCAAGCCACCACACATCCTAAAGCTAACAACATATTCTACAAAAATTATCTGACAGGTCCATTATACCTACCAGGCATTATCTTAGTGTGCTTATGTGTGAGAAGTCATACATCCCTTGTCACTGATGCTTGTCCTGCTCCCACATACTCTCTAGAAGTATTTTGGCAATTCTGACTTCTGAGAGTTAAGCATAAAGCCTATGACTCAATAGAATATATTATCACATATACCACATTTTACATAGTAAATGTAGCAAACTAATGAATTACCCTTTATGACCAGCCATCCTATCAGAAGTCAAAGACTTTCAGACCCTAGAAACACTGTTCTTGCATGTTTGGGGTAGTGAATCATTTTTAGGTCTAGAAGTCACATTGACTAGAATGTGATGAGGCCAGAGATGTTTATAATAAAAGAGATGGAATTTCCATGCAAGTTTAAAATGGTAGAAAGAATAATAATAAAAGGTGATTTGGGTATTAAAGTTGAGGCATTTTAAAAAGATATAGCCTGTTAAAATATGAGGCATAGATGGAGATTTTTTTTGGTTGTTAGAGTTGTAGATCAAAGAAGAAATATATCATGGGAATATGAGTAAAATTTAGAAATGTTAACTGGACCTTCTCAATGATCACCTTCTTCCCCACTTGCATCCTTGAAAGAATGGGTTTAATATTAGTTGCCTTTTCTTGTGTATACTTGTGGCACATAAAATACCTAATTAGGACATGGACCAGCACTCTGTTTATTGGCATTTACTTATTGATGATTCTGCAAGCTGGTGATTCTGTTTCAACTTCTGTTCCCAAGACAGAACCATTGCTAGAACTGTTCCTGTGACTGTCTTAGAAAAAAATACAGTGCCATGGAAAACCTCAGAACTTACAGAGAATATTTGGGTTAGGAAATTATGGGAGGGGAAAACCTATAAACTGTGAGCTAATGGTCAGATATTTAGGAAAAATTGGCACTCTTAACTGACAGGTAATGCCTTTTACTTAACACACACAGATATTCATCCCTTAAAACACTAAATTGCTCATTGAGTTTAGCTTAATTTAGGGAGTAGACATGGTGGTTTGCTTCTAAGTCAAGTATTTGGTAGGATGGGGTAAGTATAAACACTTATCTTAGGGCTGCCCTAGGTCTATGGGTGATATGGATATCAGGAAATACTCATAGAATGTTAAGAAAGGAGTGAAAGGGGTGTGTGTTAGTTACTGTCCTCATCGCTTAGCAGAATTCCTGCAAAAGCAATCAAGAAAGAGTTTATTTTGGCTCACAGTTTAAGGGCACAGTCCAAGATGGCAGGGAAGGCACACCAATAGGAACCTGAGGCTGCTCACTACACTGCTACAGTCAGGAAGCAGAGACAGATGAATTCTGGAGCTCAGCTTGCTTTCCTTTTTCTTCTACCTGGCATCCTGGGCTGTGGAATGGGGCCGCCCACCTGTAGTGTGGCGCTTCTCACTTCAGTTGATTTAGTCTAGAAACTTCTCTCACAGACATTCCTAAAGTTTTGTCTTCTACCTAATTCTAGATCCTATCAAGTTGAAAACTATTTCAGTTCCTTTTCTTCTCCTATGACCAAGTAGCTGACAAGGAGCAAGTTAAAGAGGACCTGCTTATTTTGAATGATCATTTAAGAAAGGATACAACAGCCCATCATTGTGGGGGGGGGCTGGAGGGGGTGCCAGGGCATGGTGCCAGGAACATGAAGCAGCTGACCAATCTGTGTCTGCAATCAGGAAGCAGAGAGCAGAGAGGAAATGGCACTATACTATTAAACCTCAAGCCGCCCCCTATTGGCCAGCTTCTGCTCACAAGGCTGCAGCTCCTAATGGTTTGCTAAGTCTTCCAAAACACAGGACCCTGTCGGGGACAGTTCACATTCAGAACACAACAGCAACCAGTATTAATTATCCCTGGAGAAAATGTCAAGGACTTGAGGAAAACTGCTCTGCTCTGAAGTGTTCTTGTCCCAGGACCTAGAAGTAACACTCAACTATGTATTAAATAGGCTGTCATGAGATGACTTGACCTTGTTTCTACATAAATATGGACTGTAAGTCCTAGTCATTTGGGGGAGGCAGTTCTGGAGCCTGATCCTGTGTGAGCTGTATGAGGATGATGGTTAGGTTCCGCAGAGGATATGCCTACAGACATGCGCTCACTTACATGTTTGCACACGGTGGGTGTTACATGAGTGATGCTCTGTCATTCTGAGCACTTACTATTCTTCTGGGGGTAATAACTCTGCTGCTAAGCTTTCTTTTGCTTTTATTCTGTGACTTTTGACCTTTTATAGCTCACTTGTACAGTAGCCAGAAAACGAGTGGGGGAGGAGAGGCCGAGCCCCCGGCTTTTTCCTCTACTCACTTCTTTCAGAAGCCAGTGTACGGAATGGAACTAGGGGTCACCATTGTGATCGCAGGTTGTTGGGCAGGTAGGCTTTTGTGGAAATGCTTCACTTACGCATACTTTCCCATTTTAATGTTTGCTAAATAGAAGTATCCAGACAGGAACACCAACAACCAGTTAAAATATTTGGTGTTCTGACTCTAAATCTTACTCGGTGAATGGAGTCTTCACCAAAAAATAATAATGCTCTAAATTCAGACGGGTTTATCCTGAAGTGTGGGTTCTCCTTCATGCTTCAAGGATCATCTTGATTTATACTTGCATACTCCAGGTGGCTTTTGTTTCTCACATGACATCAGGTTTTGTCTCTCTACTTTAGCGGAACCCCCTGTGATCTCAGAAGAGAAAGGGCCCTGTTACCGCCTTGTCAGTTCCGGAAGGCAGTGTATGCACCCTCTGTCTGTTCACCTCACTAAGCAGCTCTGCTGCTGTAGTGTGGGCAAGGCCTGGGGTCCACATTGTGAGAAGTGTCCCCTTCCAGGCACAGGTAAGCCACGCCCCTCTACATGAACCACCATTCCCAGCCACAGAAGCAGAGAAAATTGCATTGAAGCCTGGGTCATTTTTGGTTTTGAGCTTTCTTTTTAGTAGTGTAAAGTGTTTAAATCATTGTTTTTTTTTTTTTCCCAGAAAGCTTAAAAACACAAGGTTGAATAAAAAAAAGTGTACCGAAAAGACTTTCCCATATTTCTTGGTAATATCGATCTTCCCTTTGAATGCTGAGATGAGCATTTGATCTCAGCTTCCACAACAGACCATGTGCTCTTCTCACAATTGATTACCTGCCATTTCACAATTATGACATTATCCAGATTGACTCATTCACACAGCTACTGAAATTGCACCTAATTCCTTTCAGTAGAAATGGAAAGAATTTTATTCATGATTCAACTCCAGAGAAGATCCTGTCAGAACCACTTTGAACTTTGAAGACAGTTAAATGTTAATAAGTTGGGTCTTTATCTCTCAGTTTGGTTTGTAATTATACCTTGTGCTCTGAGAGAGTCACTTTCTCTAAGTAGCTTACTTCTATCAAAGAATAAGTTCTCAAATAGAGTCAAGCGTGATTCAAAGGAAGAGAAAGGGAGATAACCTCTAAGCACTGGGCATTACGTGATCAGGAAAGGTGTAGCCTCCATTTCACTGGCTTGGTGTAGCTGTAAAACCACACTAAATTGCTTATTGGAAAAGACGCTTAGGTGGGAAATTAAATCTCACAGGGCCGTGTAGTGTCTTAAAGCTGCCAATTACACAGGATTAGGAAGGCTTAGATATAAAATTTAGTTTTAGAATCCACTTTTGGTAGTAGTTAGAATCAGAAAGAACAATTAAGTCAGAGAGTACTATGTGGTTGATGGTGACTTGATAGACAAGGAAGTTGCAGACTCCTCCAATAGTACTCTTGAGGCTGTGCCATCTAACACATTCACTACTAAAATTAACCCAGCAGAAATCTTTGTAATTCATAGGCACATTTCTATTTAAGTTCAATTTTGAGAGTTTTGTAATCCTTACATGAAGCATTACTTGGAGAGTAAATAAGAGTACTTCTGAAAGCACAATAACTACATTTGAAAATAATATTACATGATTTTGGGTTTTATGGTTATTCATTTTAAAGCTGCTTGGTAAAAAAATGCTTTCTTCTGGAAATACCCATTTTCAAGTAAGAATTCTCTTTCCTCGTAGACTCCACTGTCTAGTTTGTGATCCTTAGAAAAACAATGTTTTAGCCTGCTTGAAAGGACTGTTTTAGAGTTTTCTTTTTATTAAGAACTAATTTTAGGCCCAGGCCATTCAATAGAGGATCTCTTGTTTAATGAAAGCAAGGAAGGACTTGTTTTACTTTCAGTTTTAAAAGTAGAAACAAAGTGGTGGCCATAAGCTCCCGGTGTCTGGTTTGGTACTATGCCCCCAATACCAACAGAAGAGGGATTAGGTAGAGTTTTCATGTGTCGGCCACACACCTCTCACCAGCCTTGTCTTCCTCTTACAGCCACTCCTGGGGTTTGCACAGTAGAAGCTAGCAAATCACACATGCCTTGTCCACTTTTGAAAAATATATCATCCATTTTTTTCCTGGCAAAGACAGCGATTCCAGGGTACAGAATGTCCCCTTACCTTCTGGGTAGTGAAACTGACCAACCTGTTGCTGGGTGGTCACCCCTGTCTTTGCAGAGAGCCACAGCCTGTTCTGGCATTTCCCTCCTGTCTTGGTTTCTGTCTATCAACTGTCTCATGTCTGACTTCACGGATTCCTTCTCACTGTCCTGAGATGTCTTTAAAAACACTGTGGTCTTTGCTTCTTCTTCAACACCCCTGTGGCAGCTAGGGCACTCCTTTCTGGCTGAGTCCTTGGATTCTTCAGCTGGAAACAAGTCAAAAGGATTTCAGCACCTCATTTCCCTGAATATAGTGAATTCCTTCTTGTTCATCATTTAACTTAGATGTCTACTGAGCTCTTTGTTAATAACACACAAAAATACAGAAAAGCAGTAGGAAGAAAGAGAAAATCTGATTTTTGTTAATATTACACATGCAATATTTATCATCTGTACATAAATAACTCCTAATATACTACATATATTTTCCATGAAATATATTACATGTATTTTATATGTAATATTGTTTATGTATATAATATGGTATACATAATGTCAGATTGGCTGACAGTATATAAATCCAATATGTAAAATGCATATTAACTATATATTATAGATGATTTTTATATACATACATATATATCCTGATTGAGTAGGATAAGGAACTAATAGATTGATAAATGTTTAAGGTAAAGGTGGATTTTTTTCCTGTGAATATGCAAGTTTATCAGAAATTTAAGCAAGTTACTTACATTTTGCATCTGTTTTTGAAGTTTTGAAATGTACCTATATTAGTGATGATGTATTAAAAGATATTCATCATGATATTTTCCTCTGTATAAGTTTGCACTGTTAGATTTTTAAAAGGAATATTTTCCCATCCCAAATCTAGCTGCTTTTAAGGAAATCTGTCCCGGTGGAATGGGTTATACGGTTTCTGGCTTTCATAGACGCAGGCCAACAATTCAGCCTATAGTTAAAGGACCTGTATATGTCAAGCCAAAGAACACTCAACCTGTTGCTAAAAGTACTCATCCTCCACCTCTCCCAGCCAAGGAAGAGCCAGTGGAGGCCCTGACCATCTCGCAGGATCACGGGCCGGGAGTGGCGGAGCGTGAAGGTGAGCGTGGATGTGGGGCAGTGGGGTCCATCCATCCATCTCTGTGTTTTTAACCCATCTGTCACATGGTCCTCAGGTTTATTATTACTGACATTTTCAAGAGGATCTTGGTTTAATGTGGGGGGCGGGGTGCACTGTCTTTTACAAGGATGTTTAGCAGCCTCACTGAGTTTTGACCTTGACATGCTGGTAGCCACTCCTCCTGCATACGCCATTGCTGTTACATGCTGGTAGCCACTCCTCCTGCATACACGCCATTGTTATTACATGCTGGTAGCCACTCCTCCTGCATACACTATTGCTGTTACAACCCAAAGAGGTGTTTGAACATTGCAAAAGGGTGGAAAGTTTCACCTAATCACCGCTGCATGATTTTATATTTAACAGAATGTGCGTGGGTGTGTGTGTGCTGTGTGTGTACCTATCAGGTAGCAATATTCCATGCTAATTCAAGAACAGCATCTTGTCATTTGAGAGCAACTTTAGCTTGGTGGTTTTTCCTCGAGAGTGATTTATGTCTTCAGGAAACAGTCCTGATTCATTTCTGTGTCCAGAGAGCCATTTAGAAAATATTAATGTATAAAATGAAATAAGTATAAAGATTTAAAAAGTTCAATTATGGGTTGAGCTTTCATGAAATGGCATACCCAGCAGGTGGGATAATATAGGACAAAAGGCAGGAAAGCAGAAGACAACCAATCCAGGGGTCTGGGTAGTCCCTGATGCAATCTTTTTATTTACCTTCTGAGAAACTTTAAACTTAGACATGATTTGTGGTGCATCATGTGTAAGGGGACCCATGACCAAGGCCTTAATAATTGACTGGAGAGGTAGTCTGCTAGCTTTAACAGTCTCTGGCCCTTGGGAAGAGGGATTGTCTCCATAGCTGTGAGTGTATAGAAACTAGTATTTCCAGTATTTTGAGTGTTTGATTACCACAGGAAAGTCTTACTCCCGATAAAAGGAACACACAGCGTAGGCTTAAAAGAAATTTATGTATTTGCTGTAATAAAGTTCTTACTGGCTTTTCAGCATGCATTGATCCTTAGGTATGAATTTAGGTGCCTATTTATGGGTCATGTGAGGAGATAGAGTCAGGCTACTTAAGAGCCGGGAGTGTGGTGTAACCCTCTCCTGGCTTGCCGGTGTTTTTCTTGCTCTGAGAATTTGGTGCCCTCTGGACTATGTCCTTCCTCTCCTTCCCCCCCTGCACTTCTTCCTTGGCTGGGCAGGGCAGGTTGGATTTCACCTGATATTGCCTCTGTATACTTAGGATGTCAAAGCATGGTGCTTGCTGCTCTTTCATCTTTTGAGTAGCAGAAGAAATCGGCTCAGGTGTGACAAGACTTGACAATGGCCTTCTCAGGGTAGAGGGTCTGTTGACCTTTCTCCATTTGCCAGAATATTGAAGCAGTGGTTTTAATTTATCGGGTAGCCTAATTAGGTCTGAGAGTTCATGCATCCAACCTATTTAACATTGTTTAAAGAGACGTATTGACTCAGAAAATTCCAAGTTGCGTTGATATAAGGCTTGAGGACTAGTACTAAGGATTTCTTAATGAAAATAAGTATTTCAAAATACAAAGACATCACCCCATCACAAAACATGCAAGATTATATGATATTTAGTTTGCTAATTATATTGACGCTAATTCCTAATTGTTTCTTACTGGCTTCTGAGGTTTCTGTTCTTGTTCGATTTGGTGAGCATGTTTTCCTGAAAATATTCAGAAGGCTTCATTAAAGACTGAACTATACCAAAAGTGTAGTACCCATTCTTAAGTGTTTTGCTGAAATAATGTCATTCTTTTTAAACACTGACATCAGGTAGACTTTCAAATATTAAAAGCATTTGTTTTCTAAGACATGGGAAGTTCTGAAATTTAAGATTAAGCATTAAATATTGTTTCAGAAAGTGCTGACTTCTTTAAACTTTAGGTTTATTTCCTTAATTTTGAATGAGAGGTTTGAACATTTGAACTTCGAATGACTATAGTTGGAGAATAAAATAACACAAAAAGTTCTCTGCCACTCATGTGTAAAAAAATCTCTGAAGTGGCAGATGACTGGAATTCTACATTCGACCTAATTTGCTGTTTAATCCTTTGGGGTGGATACTGTCTACTAATGACTCTTGAAAACTAAAATATGAGGAATGAACTGTGTTCAGTTATACTAATTCCTTTCTTTCTTTTTTCATTTTAGTGGCAACAGCACCCCCTGAGAAGGTAATTTGTTCATTGTTTTCAACTATTTTTGCCTTCAAAATACCTTTTTAAGGATGTCTGTTGGTTTTAAGTTTTAAATATACCAAGATACAAATTATTGATCCTTCCCTATAAAGAAACACAGAATTCATTTATCTAAGAAATATGTTTGTTTGAGTATTTGCTAAAGATTGGCAATATTATCTAGGAAATTGACAGCTACTAACTTGGATATAACCCTGATATTGCCACAGAATCTAAATTCTGAGGAAAAGAACATGATAAAACAGAATTCAGAGTCAACTGATTTCCTGCCCCCAACTATGGGAAAGGCTGTGCTATGTTTATGCAGCGAAGCACTCTTAAAGTGCTTGTAAAGTAATTAATCCAACTAAAATTTAACATGAACATTTAAATCAAATTAGATTAAAAGTAGAGCTTACCTTTGAAAGCCACAGTCACATACTTGAATGCTATTTCTTAGAAATTTTAGAGAAACTTTGGTCTTGGGTTGTGGGAGTATGAGGCAGGAGTCGCAATTGTGAGACTCATTAGCTGGGAATGTATACTCAACATAATATTGTATCTTCTCTAAGTTCTGCCTTGAATCTTTGTTTGATAATGTGAAAATTAGGTAATTACTAAATTTTTTTCATTTATGTATCCTCTACCCAGTTGACTTAGATGGGAGAAGAATATAGAACTAAACTATTACAAACAGTATCTAAATTGTTCATTTGTGGCATATAGTACCATGTCAATATTTAAAGGATCCAGAAGAATGAAATAATGATTTTTCAGTGTAAGACTTATCACAGGAGAAGTTATGATATGTTGAACTTGGAAGAAATACACTAGATTTGACCTACATGTTTACATCCCAGCTAGCATCTTGAAAGATCAGTGGTATGCAGTAGCCTGTAATTTTGTTGCTTTTTGGGTTTAATTATGAATGATATATGGGGAGAATAATTTAGCTTATAAGTAGGCCACTCAGCATTCTAACGGCCCCATTTTAACTCAGATTTGTCCTTCTCTGTTTGCAGCTTAGTTTATGGTAACTTTAAGAATGGGAAAGAATAGGGCTGGTCTCAAAAGATAAGGTGGAGGGAAAACAAGAAAGAGACCTGATGTCACCCTCTCTCCTCCACCTGCACTTCACAGAGGTGAAGATGCACTGTCAGGCACAAGTGCAGCAAGGGTGGGGGGATAAAATCAGGGTCTTTTGCTATTGGTGCTTCACAAAGTTCTCATGATCTTAAAGATGGATGGGGTGGGAAATTCATGTGTAAAGAACAAGGATTAGGAAAGATCTGGTTATAAAGAGAACATGGTACTGCTTTGACAGGCTGAAAACACCTGCTACTGAACCTGGTTCTACCTGTTAAGTAGAGAAATGGTGCTGATCAGGAAGTTTACTCCTGATGTGGACAGGGAGGATTCTGACAGCACACTGCGAGAGTGAACTGGCACTTGATGGCAGGCTGCTCTTTGTGGGTATATGCCATGGCTACATGGAAGAAATGTAATTGAGACTGAGTAAGGTCACTCCTAATACATAACAGACAGTCTGTCTTCATATGAAGAGGAGGATATGTGAGAAAATGTAATGAGCACTCAATGTTTTCAGAAGAATTTTGAGATCAACCAAGGTATGGAGACAGAGGTGGCCTAAGAGGCCAATTAGATGACTACCGTGTCTGGATTGCAGTGCTGAGGACTGGGATATGGAAAGGGTGAATCGCCACAAGGAATACTTGAGAATGGGCAGAGCTTGAAACAAGGAATGAAAGAGGAGGCCTGAAAAAGTGAATCAGTCTGGATGGGATGGTTTAAAGATTGGTATTGACAGAAAGGGTGACGATGGAAACAGAGTCTGGTTGATTTTGTGTGAGGAATCTGTAAAATGTCCAAAGTTACCCTGTAGGTGTTCTTACAAGATTGGACTTTTGATGAAACAGTCAGTGCAGATAGGTAGAAGCATAAAGTATGTGGTAACGTAAGTGGAGATAGATAGGAGTCAAACAGAGGTCAGGAAGAGCTTCTGGGAAGATGCTGGATAAGAATGAAGTAGTAACTTGATGAATGCTTTGAATGAGGTGCTGTGAGCTCCCTAGCCCCATGCTGGTGTGAGTGAAGACAGAGATCCTTAGCTTGACTAATTGTTCCTTTGTCATGAGGTCTACGGAGCTGTAACTGGAAGCTGCAGCCATGGTGATGGATGGATTGTTTTTTTGCTTGAGGTCCAATTAGGGAGCTCCAAGTTCTCCTTCAAGACTGTAGTTTCTGTTGCTATGGTAGCCTACCACTGGCTGGAGATGTTACCTGTTAAATGTGGGGTTAATAGAAGCCACAATGACTGCTTGGTTTTAAGTATTTTAACTTAGAGGATGTTCTTTATTATGATTTAGGTGTTATATTTAGTATTTATTCTCCAGAGATGTGAGGTAAAGCCACATGTGAATGCTGTGATGGTTCAGTTCTCAATTAGGGTTAGTGATGCCCTGTTGGAGGCCAAGACTTTTTTTAAAAATTATTTATTTTCCTGGAATTGGAGTTGCAGATGGTTCTCAGCCGCCATGTGGGTGCTGAAGATCGAACCTGGGTCCTCTGCAAGAGCAGTTGGTGCTCTTAACCGCTAGGCCATCTCTCCAGTTCCAGGGGAATACGACACCCTCTTCTGACCTCCGAGGCATTGCACGACATGGGTGCACAAACCTACATGCAGACAGTACATTCATGCACATAAATAAAAATATAAAAAAATTATTCATTTCTCAATTGAATTTAGTCACTTCCCTTTCCATGCCTCCCACCCCACCTGAGTCCCTGCACTCTGCCATACATGTCTTGCATCTTTTTCTGAGTCTTTCCAGAAGTTTTTTTTCCAGTTCTTTTGTTGTTGTTGTTGTTATCTCTAACTTGTATTGCTTTAATATATATACATATATATATATATACATATATACATAAATATGTACATGCTTATATACCCATATCACCTGAATTGGAGGATTTTTTTTTTTTTTTGCTAAAAGATGTCATGTTTTCCTTAAGGAAGTGCTGGAAGGTTCCTTCTTTGCAAGTCCAAAACCCATCAATCCTGCCCTTGTGTTCCACACTGGGGTCTTTCCCTCCCATGGTCCCCCAAATGAAGTCCATTAAGCACACGTCCTGTCTTGATCCCCTGCACTGGGAGGCCAAGACTTTTGCCTTGAATGTCTGACTTTGAGGCCTGAGGAAATGAAGCATGTGTACTGCATACTGCTGGTAAAATAAGAACATGCCATTGCGATATCACAATTTTTCCTTTTCTTTTTTAAAATTTTATTTATTTTCATATGTGTATGAATGTACTGTCTGCATGTAGGTTTGTGCACCCATGTCGTGCAATGCCACGGAGGTCAGAAGAGGGTGTCGGATTCCCCTGGAACTGGAGTTAAAGAGGGCTCTCAGCCACCACGTGGGTGCTGGGGATTGAACCCAGGTCCTCTGCAAGAGCAGTCGGCGCTCTTAATCGCTAGGCCATCTCTCCAGCCCCGATATCATAATGTTTAAAGTTGACATAGTCATATGGGTTTGTAGCTAATTGTTTTTTATTTTTTGCCTTTCTGAGAGTGTAATTAATTAAATAAAAATAACACTGTGTGGGGAAACAAAAATTAATTTCTGCCTTAAGTTGTTATTTATCTGTCTCTCTGTCTCTCTCTGTGTCTCAAATACAACCACCCAGGAAATACCTTCATTGGATCAAGAGAAAACCAGATTTGAGCCTGGGCAACCCCAGCTCTCTCCAGGTATTTCAACTGTTCATCTGCATCCACAGTTTCCAGGTAACCTATGTTGACCTGTGTGGTTTGTAAGAGAATTTTGAAGGAAAGCATGATAGGTTTCTTTTTGTGTTTTTGCGTGGAATGAATCATTGGAATGTGTAATTGAATTTAAATGTCAAATGGATATTCCTATATGTTCCCCTGCTGACATGTTAGTGTAAGTCTAGTTTAGTAAGTACTGTAATGGTAAAGGTGCCCTCCCACCCACTGTCCTCAGTGCTCAGGAGTACTGTATATTATGCCACCATTGAACCTGTTATTTTAAAAATGGTCATTTTCTTTGGTTTCTGAATTTCTCTCAGTTTCATACTAAATATTAGAACCAGAACTATATGCTAATACTATGAACTTTCAGGATCTTTAAGAGTTCTTGATTAGAATTACTGTCCTGTATTATTAGACTAAATTATGATTGCATTTTGCACAATGACATCAGTGTATACAGCAAAGTTTTATTTCTCCTCCCTCCCCTTCTCATGCAGTAGTGATTGAAAAGACATCACCCCCTGTGCCTGTAGAAGTTGCTCCTGAAGCTTCTACATCAAGTGCCAGCCAAGTGATTGCACCTACCCAAGTAACAGGTTGGTGGAGTATTTGCCATTATACAGCCTATGAAAACCAGGGTCTGAACTGCACCCACAGTGACATGTAGGATGTGGCAGGTTGCCCTGACGAGGTTAGTTATAATAACAAACATATTAGAAACACTACCTTAAAGAGAGTGAATGTGCATAAATAAATTATAGTCTATGCACATTAGAATATAATATAGCTATTCATATTTTAAAAATACTGAAAGTCATGAAGAAATGTTTATGGCATAATAACTTACAAAGAAATATCAAACACAGGAGCTGGAGAGATGGCTCAGTGGTTAAGAACATTGGCTGTCCTTGCAGAAGAACCAGGTTGGAATCTTAGCACCCACAGGGTAGCTTACAGCTATCCTTAATGCCAGTTCTAAGGGATCTGACACCCTCTTCTGACCTCTGCAGGCATTGTGTGACACAGTGTACTTACATACATGCAGCCAATACACAAAAATTAAAAATAATAAGAAGTATAGAATAGAATATAATTATTCCAATTTTATTTTTTAATGTCTACAAACACAGAAAGGGAAGATAGAAGGGACAAGTGTCACTTGTTACTAGGTAACAGGGCTGTGGATGATGATCTTCAATATATTGTTGTGTGTTTTCAAAATTCTTAGGAACATATTCCAGTTCTTATTTTTGAAATTACAAAAATGTGTTGTTTTTAGAACAAACATGAAAACCTAAATGGTAATATTCTTAATGTATAATATACAGAAGAATGCTAATGGAGAACTAGGAAAATATAATCAGATAATTCCTAGGAAAAAATATCAAGAGGATATAATAGGAATTTTCAACTTGCTATATAATAGATTAAAATGAGAATAACTAAAGCACTTAACTATAGGAATGCAATTCTGTGTGACTTATAAGAACAGAGGCAGAGTTAATCATGAATTTCACCTAGTTCATTAAAAGAACCCAAAGCACTGGCCCTCCACGTACTGTGTGACCACAGTACCTGAGGAACCCAGAAGGTGCCAGAGGCCATGGAACTGAAGTTCCAGGTCCTTGTGAGCCAGCTATATATGGGTGCCAGCATCTAACCAGGGACCCTTTGTTTTTTTTTTATTTTTTATTTTTATTTTTTTTTATTATTTATTTTTGTATGTGTATGAATGTATTGTTTGCATGCAGGTCTGTGCACCCGTGTCGTGCAATGCCGCGGAGGTCAGAAGAGGGCGTTGGATTCCCCTGGAACTGGAGTTCTCCTGGAATTGGAGTTACAGACGGTTCTTAGCCGCCATGTGGGTGCTGGGGATCGAACCCGGGTCCTCTGCAAGAGCGTCGGTGCTCTTAACCGCTAGGCTATCTCTCCAGCCCCACCAGGGACCCTTTGAAAGAGCACTATGTGCAATTATGTGCTGAGCCATCACTCCAGCCCCTGTAGTCCAGGTTTCATTGCTTAAATACAGTTGTGTGAGGAATAACAAACTGGAATTACTGGGCTTCATCTGAACTACAGGGCTGACTGAAAGACAAATGAAAGTAACTTTGCTACATGAAGTTGTCAGGACATTGCTGAATTGAGTCTGGCAGATACTCAAGGCTAACATCTGCTATCACATTTGGGAAACACAGATATTTTCTTCCAGGAAATAAGTGACCCTGAGTACTTTTTTTTCCTTGTAGCAATTGTAGGTACTTCTGTTTCCTCTAGAAAAATAGCCTCCATCCATGGGATGAAAATTCCAGAGTCTTCTGATGGAAGCATTTGCAACTTGAGTTACTCCGTAAACATGATGTACAATAGCGTATGAATATAGTTTCATACCAAATTTAATTTAAATCAAAATGTCAGTGATCCATTCAGTTTGATATGAAGACCAAACACACAGACTGAAGGAACACTCTCATCAATTCTCATCAGGTTATATTTTTTTTCCCTTAAAATACAGACACGATCAATGTAATTTTTTTGTTGTTGTTAGTTTCTCCTGTAGTTGAAGAGATAGAATACTGTAAGACTATAAAATAAGCTGGGCGTGGTGGCGCACACCTTTAATCCTAGCACTTGGGAGGCAGAGGCAGATGCAGATCTTTGTGAGTTCAAGGCAGCCTGGTCTATGGAGTGAGTTCCAGGACAGTGGGGCTACAGAGACCCTCTTGAAAGACAAAAAAAAAAAAAAAAAAAAAAAAAAAAGCCAGGCATGGTGGCGTATGCCTTTAATCCTAGCACTTGGGAGGCAGAGGCTGGTGGATCTCTCTGAGTTCAAGGCCAGCCTGGTTTACATAATGAATTCCAGGACAGCCAGAGCTACAGGGAGACCTTGTCTCAAAAAGAAAAAAGATTGTAAAATAAGCACAATCCAGTCCACAACACTCAGTTGATACCTTTCTAATTGTGAGTTCGGAAAGGAGCCTTTTAGATTTAGCTATGCATCCTTTGATAGCTAATAATTATAAAGTGAGCACGGTACTTGCAGGAAATAAGTGTTAGTTTCCACTTTGAACAGCCACCTTGGTGGCTTCCTACATTACTGGCCTTCTGTTTCTAAATAAATCATATATTTCATCATATAAATTCTTGATTTCGCATAGTGCCTTAATAGCTGAAGGCTAGGTCAGAAAATCAAACCTTTCTTTGGCAAATATTTGCAAAGAGGAAACATCTGTTCCATTGTTGTGGGGACAGTTCATGCTCACTGTGGTCAGCTAGGAGGCCAGGGCATTTTTGCAAACCTTTCCATCAGTTAATATTTGATGCCTTGTTCCTCCTCCTTCCTGAACTTTCTCCGTTGTCCTTGCAGACAGCCAGAAATTACTTTGTCTTTCACAGCTGCTTTATGGAAAATAACCTCAGTTATGACCATGGCCCAAACAGTTTAAAAGCTGGTCTGATTTTTCCAGAAGTCAGAATTGACCCCTTCAAAAATGTTTGTCCCTGAAGCATATTCCTAGTGTCATTACCGGTAGTCTTAAAAACTATGTATACTGACAGGAAGTGAACAGGATTTTAAAGTGTAAAGTCATCATGCTGTCCTCTTCCAGGCCCACTGCCTGTGCGTTGATGTGTCCATTTGAATAACTGCATGACGAAAAAATACCCTCCATGTCAGAGCACTTACTTTCACACTTGGCCCAAAGCTTTCCTGTTCATTTAATTTCAGAAAAGAAAGATGCGCCAAGCTGTTAAATCTAACACTGACCTTGTTGCTTGAACCAATAGAACATTTGGTTTTCTGCTGGCCTTTGCCCATGGCTCCTTTTCTAAACTCTAAGTGGATTCTAGAAAAAGAAATAGAATAAGGACTTTGAGCTGTTGAAGATGCAGTTGTCTCAGAGGTACACAGGATAAGAAAGGTCAGAACTGTCCTGTGACCCTAGAGGCACACATGTAAGTACAGAAGGCTCAGAGTCCACTGGGGTACTTCATTGACCAAGTCTGTGGGACAGCAGACAAGCTGAAGAAGCAAAGCTGTTCCCTAAGGCCAGGGCTGAGCCCTGCCTGAGGGAGGCTTCACCCTGGTGTTCTGTCATAGCCCTGTTTCCAGAGCTCATGTACACAATTTGCTTAAAGAAGTCCATGCTTGTTCATGAGCTGATTTCATTCTGTAGGAATGGGTTCACATGCCTAAGTGGCTGGGACTCTTAGGAAAATATAATGCATGTTATCTTTGCCATAAAATGCAGGAAAATAAAATATATCTTCCTATTCAAGACTGTCTGCTCAGGACTCACCTCTCTGTGTATTATGTATGTGAGTACACATGGAAAATCAGATAGGAAAAGGGGAGAAGGTGAGGAGACAGACCTTCAAGGTTTAAAAACTTACACACATGAGCACACACACACACACACACACACACACACACACATATGAATGCATGCACTCATATATACTAGAGATTAAACCCAGACTCAGACTGTGGTAGGCAAGTACTTTACCACTGAGATAAAATCCTCAGCCTTTGGCCTTTTGAGATAGGGTCTGAACATCTAGCCCCGGCTGACCTTGAGTTTGCAATTCTTCTGTGGCCATCTCCCAAATGCTGGTATTCTAGGCACGTAACAGCTAATTTGTGTCTACCTTAAGAAAAATATGAATTCTGAGTAAGTTTTAGGTGACTAGTCAGTAGAATACAGAGACAAGTGTGAAGGTTGTTGAGGCTTGTTCTGTCCATAAGGGTGGAATCTTGCTAGGCAAGCAAATGGAAGGGGACCCTGAGGACAGAATGTTGAAAATTACAGTAATTAATCACTGTGTGTAAAAGGGATGACCAACGAAGAAATCATGTATGTTTTAGGAAAGCTGCTCCCTCCCTCCCTCCCTCCGTCCCTCCCTCCCTCTCTCCCTCCTTCGATGCATCTTCCAGTAACCCGTAGTGGTTTTGGCATTTTTTACAACTGGGAAATTTAATCAAATTCTTACCCTATTTTTTTTTGGTCTTTTTGAGACAGGGTCTCCCTGTAGCTCTGGCTGTCCTGGAACTCACTCTGTAGACCAGGCTGGCCTCGAACTCACAGAGATCCGCGTGCCTCTGCCTCCCAAGTGCTAGGATTAAAGGTGTGCGCCACCACGCCCGGCGGTTTTGGCATATTATTTCCACACATGTTTAATGCCCCACCAGCCAGATTAGCATTTTGAGCTGTGTCTCCGTATATCTAATCTATGACAAAGTCAACCCAAGCTCATCATGCTTCACCCATATCATTTCAAGTTCATAGCTTTTATTTAAGATGCTGGATTGAAAGGAAATACTGTTGTTATTATTTTATTTCCAACAGCCTAAGAGTTATCACTGTTAATGGTCTTTCCTACCATAGAGCCAACATAAGAGAATAACTTAAATTCATTGGCAACCTGGCATGGGAATGTATCCCATTCTATTCCAGTGTGAGGTGCTTTTGAAGACTTTTGGCTATATGTGTAAAAATTCCAACCTATAGCTATGCCTGAAAAATAATAATAAAGGAACAGTTACTAATCAAGAAATTGATGGGCATGCGCGCACGCATGCGCGTGTGTGTGTGTTGGACAGTAGTGATCTGCCTTTTCCATAAACTTCAGAAGTTTTTTACAGACTTTTAGTTTGCTCTGAATCATTGTTCTGGTATGTTAATATACCCTCTAGTGTATTCGTTTTATTTTTGTAAATTTGGCTTTTTCTATTTGAAGACAAGGGCAAAAATTACATACAGGAATCAATAAAGTAAACAAAGAGCTCTAAATGCCAGTTATTTTCAAAGGAAACCTTTGCCTGTATTGGAGAAAAGATAACTAGAGATGTATTCTTGTATTGCTCCACTAAGAAAGTTCCCACCTAAGAGACTAAGAGTGTAATCTGGTGAAGACAGCTCTTCACCTTTGGGTTTTGTAATAGCACATAAAAAATACATTTTTAAAGAAGGCTTTTCCGGTAAAAGCATTAATACATGCTCATTGTAGAATTTGTTAAATACAGAAAAATGTAAGTATTAAAATACCAGTGCCCATAATTATAAAACTTGAATATATTTCCTTCCATAATTCCTTTCTGTGTGTACTGTATATTTGAGGTCATATTTGATATTGTAGTTTATGTCAACTATATTTTTAACAAGTTAACATTCCTATGTTAGTGCTTATATAACCCGAGCTGCATGCACCTTAAAATTCACTGTTCTATCTTATTTCCAGCACTAGTAAAGCACCTGTGGTCTAAAAAAATATTACTGTTGCTTTTTCATCATCGTCAATGTGTGTATGATGTGTGAGGATGCATGTTGTGGCATGTGTATGGAGGTTAGAGGACAACCCGGTGAACTCAGTTTTCTCCTTCCATGTTTGCATGAGTTCTGAGGCTTGAACTCAGGTTGTCAGGCTTGGCTGCAAGGGCCTCTACCCTCTGAGCTATCTTTGCAGCCCTTGTTCATGTTTTTGGATATTTTGAAATGCTGTTTTTTTTTCTAGAATTTGATCATAGAATAGCCATGAACAATTATGTAGTTAACTAGCTAAATGACTCATAAAAGGTGTCTGTAAATTTGTAAGTACTTAGTTTTAGAGATACAGCACAGCAAATATTTCATGAAAAGTCAAGAATGTGGTTTTGGTTTGGAAAGCAAACTCAACCCGCATGTGGAGACTTTCTTGAACCTTTTTAAAGTTTTTTTTTTCACCTCTCTCCATTTAGAATATACAGTGTGTTTTTAGTAACAATGGCTGTGCCGGCCTTCTCATTCAAAACACAGAGCCCTGTCACAGAGCTATGTTCTCAGTTTGCTGTGCTCAAAGGCACTGTTTTTCTAAATCTTGGAGAGTTTTCTGGTGTCACCCATGTGTCTCTTTTCAGCTTTATTTGTTGAAAGTAAGGTAATAGCTCATAGCTCATTTATAGCTGTTCCTTGTTATATGTTCTTAAATGACTTAATTGTAAACAATAGTAACAATAATAGTAAGTGGCTTTTACAGTATGCAGCACATTAAGCTTCATGTGCTGCTTCACTGTTCTGTTTTCAGTCTTTTTTTTTTTCCTGAAATTGGAGCTCTCATTATTTTATTTTGCACTTGTAGAAAGGTGAGGTTTTGAATGGCTTGTCTCATGCCACATAAAGGATGGCAGCCTCTGTGTCCTTGTTCTGACTGTACGTCATCCAGCACAGTTATACCTGCTCAGGTTTGCTATAGTATAAATAGTAGCCAGTGTCACCCAAACATTAGTAGGAATGTAACAGAAGATTTGGAAGCTGATTCTATTTTGCTAGTGTAAATAAAGTGTGCTTCATAAACATAAACTAGATGATGATGATTGTTGGAATATGAGTTATTTCTTTCTTTCATTTGTTACTTATTAGTAATTTATTTGATATTCATGTATTGAATAGTTTTAGTCATCCAAAGCATCTCTAGTTCTCTAAAACTTCCATTTGACTTGGAGCTGTCTGCATGCCTTTAATCCTAGCACATGGGAGGCAGAGGCAGGTGGATCTCTGTGAGTTAAAGGCCCTGCTGGTCTACATAGTGAGCTCCAGGCCAGCTGGAACTAAAGGGAGACCCTGTCTCAAAAAGACAAAAAAATTTATAATGTCCTCACTATGTAATTACTACTCTAATGCTTTCAACCAGATTATATATATATATTTTTTTTTCTTAATGTCCTCACTATGTAATTACTACTCTAATGCTTTCAACCAGATTATATATATATTTTTTTTTTTTCTTTGTATTTTTTTTTTTAAGACAGGNCTCAAAAAGACAAAAAAATTTATAATGTCCTCACTATGTAATTACTACTCTAATGCTTTCAACCAGATTATATATATATATTTTTTTCTTTGTATTTTTTTTTTAAGACAGGGTTTCCAACTCACTCTGTAGACCAGGCTGGCCTTGAACTCACAAAGATCCGCCTGCCTCTGCCTCCCAAGTGCTAGGATTAAAGGCGTGTGCCACCACAACCAGATTATATTTTTATCATTTGTATATTACATTATTTCTGTTATTTAACAGAAATTGACTCTGAAACATAATGGACTATACAAAGTACATAGTTTGCAGGGCAGTTTGGGAGAATAACATGATTATTATTTATTATTGTTATTTGTGTGAGTGTTTGCCTTTATGTATGTAAGTGCATCCATGCATGAAATATTCATAGAGGTCAGAAGAGGATGTCAGATCCCCTGGAACTGAAAATAATGACAATTTTTAGCTACCGCGTTAGTACTGGGAATTGAACCTGGGTCTTCTGCATGAACAATCAGTGGTCTTAACAGCTGAGTCATCTCTTCGTCCAAGAGAATATAGCTATGCAATTTGAAATCATGCAGAATGACCTTAATCTTCAGTGAGAAAGTTGTGATTATTCTTTTTACCTTTGAAAATTGTTTGCAAAATATTAAATAACTCTCCTTTTTATTTACAAATGTATGGGAAACTGAAAAGTATCATGAAATTAATGTTTAATACTCTGTAATTCAAGTAATAGACATGTTAAGAATAAAAGTATTTTTATAGACAACTTATCCATAGACTTTGTAAAGGATAGGATTTGGCATATACTGTTATTTTTTTTAACTGATCAGTGGGCTAAAGAGCAAACAACAAACAGTGCATTTTATATATAAAAAAAAGTGTGCTCAGATTAAGAGGAAGATCCACCTAGGAATGTTTGCTTTTGTTAGAAAAGTCTAGATGGTATACGTAAAATTTCTCAGGTGCTTGGATATTTCTGTGGAATTCAAATTTGGCCTGTTAGTGAATGCAAAGTTATATATTTCTTATCAGGAGAAATGAAGCAATGATTCAAATTCTTTTCTAAGAAGAAATAGAGTTGATAGGACCTCTTCGACAGGCCATGTTAGAAGCTGCTTTGTTAAGCATTGATTTCCTTAACAGCTTTTGAGTTTCTGCCTTGGTTCATTTTGGAGCTTGATTCATTGGTAACTAGTGATGACCTCAGGTAGAACTAACTGATCAATTGTAAAGTGCCTGCATTTACTCACAGTTGTTTTCAGAGCTCACTTCTGTTTTCTAGATGCATGCCTGGCAATAATCTGCCAGCAACATGGGAAACACAATGCCTTGCTGTGCAGGCAGCAATGAAATCTTTATTTCTATGGTATTTTTCACTTTATTTTGTTTGTTTTTAAAGAAATCAATGAATGTACTGTGAACCCAGACATCTGTGGAGCGGGACATTGCATTAACCTTCCAGTGAGGTATACCTGTATTTGCTATGAAGGCTACAGGTTCAGTGAGCGGCAAAGGAAATGTGTTGGTAAGTGGTGCTCTTATAGAACTATTAAACATGAAATCGCTGCTCAATTAGAACATTTGTCTTAAGTTTAATCATATTGGAAGAATATTACTGTCTTTAAATTTTAAACTGGAGCTAAGGAAGCTCAAGAAAAAGTTTGTCCAACTCTTAGGATTTCCTTAACTCTTTGTTCAGTGTGACTTGCCTTGTGAAATGTTGGACATTTGCATAAAGGTGGGATACCTCACAAAAAAGCCTTTTAAAGAAAGTAAATAAAATATGAACTCTAGCAATAGCTACCTGCAATAATGTATTTAGCATAAAACAAATTCATACTAATTTATGATACAATAATGAACAGTAATAAAGTAACGTGTGAATCAAATTTGATTTCTGATAGAGATTTCTAGGTTCAAAATCTGGCATGAAGAATGAGTTCATGATGAAGGAAACTTGTATGTTTCCTGGAAGTGTGTACAGGGGGCATCTTAGAGATGTTACAGAGTTTAGTAAAACATTATGATGTGTTAATTCTGCATTTAATTTCTCTTTTTAAAAAGAAAAATCACTAAGTTTTAAGACATTTGGAAAATAAAGTAACAAAAACACACCTAGTACTATTGCACATTGTGTACTTTGTGTGTGTGTATCTAGGTAAATAGCTGGGTGTGTAAATAGGTGGGTGTGTAAATAAGAGGCACCAGCACAAGTGTTGACACTTCCCATGTATATGTCCTGCACAGTCACCTTTAGAACCTAAAATGATAGCTAGAAAATCTGATAGAGATGATGATGACCCAACACAGTTCTGTCCAAGGACACAGTGCAGTTGTCCCTGACTGACCTGATGCTGGTAGATTCCAGTACTAGGATGACCCTGCTTACCAGCACAGCCCTTCTCTGAGATGTATCTTGAAACAACAGTGGTGTTCTGTTTCGTTTTGTTTTTGTTACTTAGTTTCAGCCTTTGAAACTCCCATCCCCTTCTAACACTCCTTCAAGTATTTGGGAAGAAAAGACTTTGTTTCCTTCTCTGTTTTCCTTAGTTATAAAGGTCTCTGGTCCCCAGGGAATAGTGCATTCTTATTTGGTATTTTACAGAACAGGAAGCTGGGGTCCTGACTACAGAGCACTAATCTTTCCTCTGGTGTTTTTGTTAACAGATATTGACGAATGTGCACAGGGCCAGCACCTGTGCTCCCAGGGTCGCTGTGAGAATACGGAAGGAAGTTTCCTGTGTATCTGCCCAGCAGGGTTTATGGCCAGTGAGGAGGGTACTAGCTGCATAGGTAATGTCATTGCTCTGCCACATATTGTGTCTAGAGGTCTTGGTCCCTTGGGACCCCATCAGTTCAATGTTTATACAGATAACCTAACATTTCTTACCAAACAACTGTTATGATATAGCAGTCTGCTTTATACTGGGAGACTGTGGATTTTCCTTCCAGCACTTTCGAAGGAGGAGCTTCAAAAGTATGCAGAGACAAGAAGCCTTCCGAGTTACTTTTGCCTCCTCTCACCATGAATCAAACAATGTGGCTTGGGACCATGTTGAACAAATCAAAGAGACAATAGTAGAAAGCAGTTATTTGATTATTGCATTTGAATAGGAGAGGTATAAAGTAGTATCTTAATAAATAACCAGAGGGGCTAGAGAGATGGCTCTGCAGTTAAGAGCACTGGCTGCTCTTGGAGAGCACCAGTGTTTAGTTCCCAGCATTCACATAGCTGCTAACAACCACCTGTAGTTTCAGTTCCAGGGGATCTGACACCCTCTTCTGGCCTCATAGGTCTTGCATGACATGGGTGCACTTATTATACATACAGACAAAATACTCATACCATAAAATAAAAATAAATAAATTTAACAAATAACTGGAACAGCCAATATGGAAATCATTGTGGAAATTTCTCACAAAATACTAAAAATAGAATGACCTTATAACCCAGCTATTCCATTCCTATGAATATACCCCAAAGACCATATCTTACCACAGATAGACTTATACTTGTGTCTATTGCTGCACTATTTACAATAGCCAGGAAATAGAACCAGCCTAGCTGTCCATAGACAGCTGAATGGATAATGAAAATGTGGGACATATACACAATGGAATTTTATTCATCTGTAAGGAAAATGGAATCATTAAATTTGCAGGACAATGGATGGAAAATATTAAGAGAGGTAACCCAGGCTCAGAAAGCCAATTACCGCGTGTTCTTTCTCATGTGAATCCTAACTTTGAATTGGTATATGTGTATGTTTATATAGGAATGAGTGTAGGTAGAGGCCAGGAAACTAGAAATGGGCCCCTGGGAAGGAGAAAAAAAAAAAGAGGCTTTAAAGGAAGGGCGTGGGAGGGAACAGAACATGTGATTTGAAAGAAGTGGGCAAAAAAGTAGGAGGATTCAGGTGGGGGTAGCAGCAGAGAGACTGGGGAGGGGACAGGGTGTGGGTGAGGAGGACAGGGTGCGGGCAAGGAGGACAGGGTGCGGACGAGGAGGACAGGGTGCGGGCGAGGAGGACAGGGTGCGGGCGAGGAGGACAGGGTGCGGGCGAGGAGGACAGGGTGCGGGTGAGGAGCAACAGGAACTAAACGTGTATGACAATACCATAGAGGCAACCTATAACTTTGTATGCTAATTAAAAATGAAAAAAATGTTAAAAATAAAAGATAAAGAAACTCAGATAATATTTTGTTTTTCACACAGATGTGGATGAGTGTTTGAGGCCCGATGTGTGTGGGGAGGGACACTGTGTCAACACCGTGGGGGCCTTCCGGTGTGAATATTGTGACAGCGGGTACCGGATGACCCAGAGAGGCCACTGTGAGGGTGAGTGTGCTGACTCAGTTTAGAGACTATGTCAGTGTGTGCTGAGATGCAGTGTGTCTCTAGATCCTAGGAGCTCCCTAGGTACTTGCTGTCCCCCTCAACTCTGTCTGTGAGCCAGTGGGTCCCAGGTCCACACACCTACTTTCTCCCCTTCTGCCTCTTTGTCTGACTCCCACAGCTTTGTCTGCCTTACTTTCTATGTAGACATTCTCTTTATTTTTCACTGTGCTATATGCCTTCGGAGTTTTCGGAGTTCAAAGTGAAGTTGATTGCTGATTTTCCTGGTATGAACTCAGACTTAATTATGGTGTCTGGCTCACTCATCTAGAGAAACGGGCAGGTGTAACCTGAGTTGATTTTTTTTTTCATTTTTTGCCTTTCCACCCTGTTGCATTCCTTTGTTTTAACTGTATTTTTTTTACATGTTTTCCAAGACTTTCTTGCAAAATGTTGAGAAGTGCTGTGTGACCAACATGGAGTGAGTTTCTAATGTTGCTAATTTTTTTTCATTACATAAGATTGTGCTCATTTAGGAAAATGATTTGGAGAATATACGTAGTGTGGCCAGACTTAGGTTCCAAGTGATATTTCTGTTTATGTAATGTAGAAGTCCACATTATACCAGTTCTTTTTGAAACCTCTGCGGTATTTTCTTTTGTTGTATTTTTCCCAAGGAAACACATGGCGTAGACACGCTAGAGGGAAAACACTGGGGAAGGGTCTCTGACCTGGTGTTTGAGGTGCTTGGCCTGGCTGCGGTGCTGGCTCCAACACTCCCGGCCTGGTGCCTGCAGAGTTGCATCTTGTCTACATGGGCAGGCTTGTAGAGCTAGGGAGGGGCAGGCTCCGTGGGCCAGTCTGCTGTCTACTGTCCCTTGGCTTCTGCATCTTGTCTACATGGGCAGGCTTGTAGAGCTAGGGAGGGGCAGGCTCCGTGGGCCAGTCTTCTGTCTACTGTCCCTTGGCTTCTGCATGTTGGTTCTCTTCATGCTCTGGTGACCTAGGCCTGGAATAAGAGCTAATTAGACATGTTTTGGCAGCACACACCTGCCTGTCTTATTGGCTACTTGCCTCAGCCTCCTAGGTTCTAATCTGGAGACAAGTCGGGGTGTTGTATGTTCCTGGATGTCTGGTCAGTTTGGATCAGAGCAGAGCCACAAACCTGCCCCCAATGACCTGGGGACCATTAGATAAACACCGAAGTGTTCCCACTGCCCTCTCCAGGCAATTTCCCCTCTGCGGTGGAGAGGTATTCGAGCATAGAAAAGCAAGGATGGAACCCGCTGGCAGCCCTGGTCTGTACTAATTGCCTGACCTGAACCAGTTTTTTATTCCCACTTAGGAAACTTAGTTCATTTTGTGTAAAACGAAATAAATTTTCAAGGTCATCATAAACATATGTGTGTGTGTGTGTGTGTGTGTGTGTGTGTCTATGTCTGTGTCTGTGTGTCTGTGTGTGGCTATACCTTGTATGACACTGTTGTCTTGCTAGTTTTTAAGTTTTAGTTTCTTTAAATGTTCCCCTTCCTTGATTCTTTTTGTGTGTGCCTAAATCTTCCCAGTGCCTCTATAGCTATGTCCCCCCAAAAAAAAGAGGAAAAAAAAAGAGAAAAAAATGGAGATGAATTTATTTGACAAGTATTCATGTACAAAGAAGGCAAACATTAATCCTTAATTAAGTTCTGTGTACAAAGAAGACAAATACTAATCCTTAATTAAGTTCTGTATACAGTCCCAGAATAGAGAAACTATTTAAATAATGACAGAAAGAAGTAGACAAGAAGTTTGAAAATGTTGTAATTAAATTGATAGCTCTGTATATAGAAAGTATATAACAAGAATAGCACACAGTTCTCTGAGTCTGTATCATTCTTTATCCACGAAAAAGTTTGAAAAGAAGAGGCCAAATGATGTGTTTGTTCTTTAATTTCCTTGTAGATCAGAACCAAAGGTCCCCAGGCCTCTGGCTCCCTGAAGATTTTCTCAGCTGTCACTAATGAAGCTGCTTTCAGACAGCACCAGTTTCCAAGGAACCTATTGTAGTTTACAGACATTATCTCATTTTCCCTCACTGTAGTGAATTAAAATATTCCAAGGCAAGTGTCCCCTAATTAGTAGGTGAAGGACAGAGCTAAGAGCAGCAGACAATTTGGAGGTGTTATCTTGCATTGCTCAACACTGTGCCTTCTTTATTGGGCCAGTCTGTTTCGATGATGTTCTCTGATGTTGCAGTTGTGTTTCTGTTTTAAAAAGAAAAAGATTCCCATCCAGAGGAAAATGCAATGCTCTTTGGAAAATGAAACTGGCAAACATCTTTTTTTATTTTTTATTTTTTTTTTTGTAGAACAAAAAGTCCCAGAACATTGAACCAAAAAAGAAAGAAAGAAAAAAATAAAATACCCAGCCCCACAACACAATGTGTCCTTGTCTATTGGCAAGAATTTTTCACTGATAGAAAATAAGTTGCAACAATGTCTTGGCACTTAATTTGCTAACATCATCTTGCACTCTTTTCACTTTAAGCATCTTTTCAAAAATGCCTGCTGGTTTGTAATGGAAGCTATTTGTAAGACTATGTCAGAAGGAAGATATCTAATATCTGTAGTTAGTCAGCCAATTCTGTTTATTTTCACTTTCTGCAATTTTAGCTTATGTCCTGAAAATGTGCTTAAATATTAAGTGTGTTTCGGTGTCTTCTGTCCTGTACATTTCATAATGGCACACCTAAACATTAAATGCACTTATTTAAATACGAGCTCCTCTTGCAGGAAAATATACTTCTACTAAAACAGATAGTGCCCACATTGCCTGTTCATTTTAACTTATCAATCTGCCTCCTCTATCTTCTTTCCCTCCCATTTTGTTTTTTTTAGCATTCTTTGGAAAAAATACCTAGAAGGCTGAATTTGGTGGCACTTAGTCAGATCTCTAAGATTGAAGCCACCATGTCCATATACTGAGTTCCAGTCCAGCTGGGACAATAGAGAGACCCCCATCTCAATAAAAACTAAAAGAAATAAAAGAAAAATATCAGAAACCAAACCTAGGGTAGACAAGAGGGCTCAGTGGGTGTTTGCTGCCAAGCCTCTTAACCCAAGTTCAGTTCTCAGGACACATATGCTAGAAGGAGAGAGCTGACTCTCACAAATTGTCTTTTGACCTTCAAATGCACAGTGGGGCATGTACACACCCACAGTTTACACACTAAAACAAAACAAAACAGAATGAAACCAAGAAACCCTAAAGCTAATGTAGTTGCTAACTCTGACAAAACCCCAACCATATTTAAAGTGATTTTTTTTCTCCTAAAAGAATGATTAATAATTTCACTTAGAAGCAAATATTAAAAGTAAGTAATATCTTTACCAGAGATATCATATGTCATATCTCCATCTTTTCTGCAAAACCTTTGAAGTATGTGATGAGTTCACTCTTTCCTCATTCCTTTTGTACTTCCAAGGGATTTGTACCTTATGAAAGGTTTTAAATTATTCAAGCCTGGGCTATCCTCTGTTCCATAAAACCAAAGTGGAGATTTCCTTAGAGCACATCTGCGGAGAAAAACTTCTAAGTGGATCTATAGCTTCCTCACACTCATCCTTATTCCCTGTATCTCTGGCAAGCTGCACTATTTATTACTTGAGAGACGTGATATTCAGAATGTGGCCGCAGAGGATCCACTGACTCTCAGGACGGAGAAGACCGGCCTTGCCAGTTGGGGAATGGGGGCCAGGTTCTTCCTTGGACTATATGTAAATATTTAATCCAGGTGTATCTGGTTATATATTCCTATTGTGTATTTGCATCAACCAGTTAGTTTCTCGTCTGAAATATAACCTGCCTTTTCTCACACATGCAAGTCAGAGTTTGCTTTGGTCATCTGGTAAACCGTTCATCACCTAGCTCTTTGATTTTTCAGATATTGATGAGTGCCTGACACCTGGCACTTGTCCGGATGAGCAGTGTGTGAACTCCCCTGGCTCTTACCAGTGCATCCCCTGCACGGAAGGCTTCCGAGGCTGGAACGGACAGTGCGTTGGTAGGTGCCACCATGCTCCCAGCAAGGTTTTTGTTTCCTCTCAAATAAAAATGAAATGTAATACATTTGCGTGATTCTCAGGAAAGTTCTAAGTAATTTTTAACTATAGAGAAAATGAGTTGGTATGGAGAATGTGAAATTCAAAAAGGAACAAATAATCCTGATTGACCCAAATTATCCCCACTAGGATTTTAAATAAAATTTGATACAATGACAAACAGCATAGAGAGGAGGGATGGAGAGTAAAAGCCTTCAAAAAGAGAAAAGCAGACCTGTCATCCAGCTACTTAGGTGGCCAGCCTGGGGTACACAGTGAAGTCTTATCTCAAATTAAAATGAGCTGGAGATGAACCCCTTGTGTAGAGCTCTTGTGTAGCATGTATGAATCCCTGGGTTTGATCCCCATAACTGGACAAAAAGAAAGAAAAAAAAAACCCTAGAAAATTAGAGAGGTGGACTGGGAGAAATGAGCGTGGTAAGAAGCTAGGATGGAGTGGGGACGGGACCAACGGGTACGGATTTGAAACAGAAGTAGGAAAGTTGGATTGGAGGGACAGAGGAAGAAGCAGCAGTCTGCTTGCTGGGGTCCATACTGTTTGTGTCTGTTTGTCAGGTGATTGTTTTTCTTACAAGTTGACCTTTTGGGGCAGGAGAGGTGGCTCAGCAGTTAAGAGCACACGCCGCTCACAGAGGACCCATGTTTGGTTTTCAGCAGCCACTTGGCAGCTCACACTCTTCTATAACTGCAGTCCCAGGGGTTCAGGTGCCCTCTTCTTGCCTGTATGGGCTCTGCATGCACATGGTACACTTTATATGCAGGAAAAACGCATGCCTAATATAAAAATAATTTTTTAAAGTTCTGCTGTTTTCTGCTTCATGCCAGAACTCTGAGTTGAACATTTTATTCTTTCCTTGATTTCTTTCCAAACACTTAGTAACCTTCTACAGACACAGATAGATAGACAGACAGACACACACACATATCACAGAATTGTACCATATACCATAATATATTGAGAAGCAAAACCAGATATAACTCCTTCCTCAGGGCCCTTACATTTCCAATAGGGAGACATTGGATTATACCCAAACATTTCAGAAATAAAGCATACCAGTACAGAAAGTGTTAGGTTTGAGGTATTATAACTTATCAAATGAATTGCTGTCAGAAAGACTTATAAATAAAAGGACATTTGGGTGGGGAAGGAAAAGAGACCATTTCTGGCAGAGAAGTGGCATATATGTGCAAGGACTTATGGGGAGATAAAGCAGGCCAGCAGCAGAAGGCTCTATAACAGGACAGGAAGATGTTACTGCAGAATGAGGGAATGGACCAGGCAAGGCCCTCTCCATGCAGTTACAATGTCGCTTTTATCCTGCTAACTCTGGGAAGGCGTTTAGACACTTCAGGGGAAGAAGATAAGGAGGCAGCAGAGGCACTCACGATGTCACAGCTTGGCCTCCTTGCCACAGAGCTGCTCAGCCATTGGCGCTGGCAGGTGTCCCTGTCCAGAAACTGGATTCCCACCCCTAAGAGCCTCTACCAGTGGAACTGCAACATGTATATCTTTGAGGAAAAGAAGAAAAGATTTCTGTTTGTCAGTTGTTTATTTGATAAGCAGTCGTTTATGTCAGTGGCGCTGGTCAGAAAATGCATTTGGTTTTAATTTTCCCATCTGGCATAGCTTCAAAGCCCTTTTTGTTCTTCTTTTCACATACTGATGCATGATCCAGGAGCAGTGCCTTAACTAACTCTGCCTTAACTAACTGCAGTCCACAATAGTGTAAACACACTCTGCTTCATGGATTCACCAACGTGATGAGACTGAACAAACTGGCAAGTCAGCAAGTAATAGTTCTCTAGTAGAAAGAATACTAAGCTCTTATCCTGTGTGTGTGTGTGTGTGTGTGTGTGTGTGTGTGTGTGTGTATGTATGTATGTACATGTGGGTGTGCATATACCTCTGTATATCCTCACATCTTTTTTCAGTTTAGTTTCGATGTGTGCATATGTGCACGTGTGTATATATGTATACATGTGTACACTTAAACCTTGCTCTAGTTCAATAACAGAAACAGCATGTCATCCAAAACCAGTTTTACTTTTGCCAATTAGATGAGTCTTAAGTACAAATATCAGTTCACTCTGTTGCTCAGTTCAATCAAAGTCACATATTGAGCTCCTTGTTCTGTGTCCGTGTTGCTGAAGTTATGTATTTCCCATTATTGAGAGGAGACAATGTACTTTTTCCTTCTACTTTGGGTACTCATTAGGCTCTGTGATCTATAGATCAAGATGCTCTTCTGTGAAAGAATTTCCATTCCATCCATTGTTCATTATGAACTTGTAGTTCTTTTATATTTCTCATGAGGGATTTTTATAAGTTATACTGAAATAGATTTTCCATCTTAATCTTTTTATGAGTAATGCAGCTTCCAACATTGAAAAGGTGAGTGGGACCCAAAGCAGATACTGCAACACTCTTTTTTTTTCTTTTACTATTTTTAATGGAATTTTCGTGTAGTTTATACATCTTAATCATTTTTAGACACCCCCCCCCCGCTCCCCAGGGAATTTCATGCATTCTGTCATATACGTTAAGGTCTGTCAAGTCAAGTTTGTGCCCCAGATGTACTACAGTGTGAGTTCATCCACTGGAGCCTGGTCAGCCTATCTAGCCTCACTCCCTTAGAGGTAACCTACTGTCCCACACCCAGCAGTGATCAGTGCCAATAGTTCCATAGCTAAGATTGGGACTTCTTACCTGTTTTTCTACTTCTGTGCTGGGTTTTTGTTTGGTTTGAATTTGCATGGGTCTTGTGCATATTGTCACCATTGCTGTAAGTTCATATGAGCAAGGTCCCAACAACTTGAAAAACTGTTTTCTTGTGGTCATCCACCCCTGGATCTTACAGTCTTCCTGTCCTGTCTTACTCCTTTTTTTATACTGAGCCAATGAATGGATTGAATTTTTAGTGCCTGACAGTGCTAATGAATGTTCATCTTTAACTTCTTGAGCCTTTAGTTTTCCATTTTGACCTTCTTCCTTGGATACTCTGAAATTGTTTTTAGAAAGTGCAGAGCCTTAGTCAGACACAGTGCCACATGCCTTAAGCCCTGGTTCCTAGAAGGCTGACACAGGAGGGTAATGAGTTTAAGGACAGCCTGAGTTCCATAGCAAGTTCTAGGCTAGCTGAACTACAGAGTGACACTTTGTCTCTAAAACCAATCCCTGTTCCCCAAAAGAAGACAGTTCAGTGTCTTCTGAGCCCAACTTTGAGTTGCTTCTACAAGTTGGCATGTATGTACTTGTTCATTTAATTGCTAAATCAAGCACCTATATGCGGGGGATGCTTTTCTAAACAGCAGAGGTTGAGAGTGAATAGCGTAAAGTTCCACCACTTGTTGACTTGTACTTTAGTGTTTATCTTAACAAATAGGCAAATGAAATGTAGGAGTCAGATGCAATGAGATTCATAAAGAAAAATCACCAGGCCTAATGGAGAAAGGGTGATAGAGACTAGTAGAGATTCTGTGGTGGTCAGAGCATCAAATAACATATTAATAAGTTGTTCCTTGCTTATCATTTGTTTCTCTCATATAAGAGGTATCAGTGACCAATATTTGATCTTTAAAAAATTATATAATTACATCTATTACTGTTGTATGTGTACATAGGAAGTAGAGCCTGTGGGAATTGGTTTTTCCTTCTACCACATGGGTTCCAGGGATCAAACTCACATCATCAACCTTGGTGTCAAGTACCTTTACCCACTGAGCCATCTTGTTGGCCGAGTATTTGGCTTTTAAAAAGTCCCTTGAGTTCAGATAAATTAGGATATTTTTATTACTTCTTAATTGAAATTTTCTTTTTTAAAATTTTATTTATTTTTGTATGTGTATGAATGTACTGTCTGCATGTAGGTTTGTGCACCTGTGTTGTGCAATGCTGCGGAGGTCAGAAGAGGGTGTCGGATTCCCCTGGAACTGGAGTTCTCCTGGAATTGGAGTTACAGATGGTTCTTAGCTGCCATGTGGGTGCTGGGGATTGAACCCGGGTCCTCTGCAAGAACAGTCGGTGCTCTTAACCGCTAGGCCATCTCTCCAGCCCCGAAATTTTCTATTAAGATATGAAAGACAGAAATTTCTTTTAAGCTTTTGGAGGAAAATTCTTTGGCATTCTTCAGTTCACATCTGCAGAGGAGGCCTTCTATATATCACAAGACTGGTATATTCTGGAGACCCTAGTAGTCATTTTCTACAACTCTTCTCTCACTGGTTACTGCTTTTACATGTTATAGTCAAACACATACAACATTTTCTATAATATTACTTAAATTTGACAAGCTGCTTATTTCTTTTTCTTTAAACTTTTCCATATGCATCTCAATTAGATTATTTTTCTGTTAAAAAGGCTTTATTACAAATTGCTGTGTCAGCGTAGGGTATGAGAATGGCATAATGAGACTCGTTATTTTGCATGGTAATTAAAAATTAATTTAAAAATAACTGCTATTCAGCCCTAATCTCATACAGGCAGTTGATACCAGTCTGTTTTGCTGGGTAAATGCCAAAGTTGCCAAATCATTATTGCCTCATGTGTTCATGCCATGTCACCTGAGTGCTACTGATGGATGCTGCTCCTTAGTTTATGAATCTGAACAGAAATTGTGTAGATACAGGAGAATTGTTAGGAAGAGCTGCCTGAGGATTCCAGCTTTCTTTGTTGTTCTCTCGGGGGGGGGTGCAGTTTGCTGGGGGTGTGTGTGTGCAGTTCTTCTCCTTAGTTTATTGTCCACCTCACCGATCCGTGATCTGCATCCCATACAACACATAATCCCCCAGTGCCTGTTCGCAATTCTTGTAGACACTTCTGTTTCCATAGCTGCTCATTTCTAGCTTAGACGTCCGTACTCCCTGGAGAGTCTCTTTATCATCTGGCACTATATTTTTGGCCTTGCCCTTGTGGCCTGCATGATCCTGTCTTCAGTGACTGTTTCATCACCTGGGTTCTGGCCAATTCAGCTGGCTGTTTCACTAAGGACCTGTCTTAAGGGAAGCCAGCCTGGCAGCTCATCAGTTCATAGGCTTCTCTTATGAACAGCCCGAAAAGAGTTATCCACTGGGGATTGCCCCAATATTTAATTATTTAAAAGTACATTCAGTATCTCAGAAATTAGATATGTTTGGTGCTCTGTGAGCCTCTCTGAAGCTTAGTTTCATTATCTGTAAAATACCAAAGAAGGATTGAAACACCTTCTCTATTCGGTTTACTGCCAGAATTAAATAAGTGGAATAAAGTATCTAGTCTGACACAACGTTAAATCCAATCAATAAAATCTTTATTACCCTTGTCCTGAATTTTTTAAAAAATGTAGCAACATGGTAAATCAAACTGTGTGTCACATTTATCTATATAGGCACTGACTCCAATTTTCTTTTCTTTTTTTTTTTTTTAATATTTTTTTTTTATTTATTTTTGTATGTGTATGAATGTACTGTTTGCATGTAGGTCTGTGCACCCGTGTCGTGCAATGCCGCGGAGGTCAGAAGAGGGTCTCGGATTCCCCCGGAACTGGAGTTCTCCTGGAATTGGAGCCACAGACGGTTCTCAGCCGCCATGTGGGTGCTGGGGATCGAACCTGGGTCCTCTGCAAGAGCGGCCAGTGCTCTTAACCGCTAGGCTATCTCTCCAGCCCCGACAATTTTCTTTAAGCTTGTGTGATACAGGTTTTTTGTTTTGTTTTGTTTTTTTTTTTTTTTTTTTTTTTTTGCGGTCCAAAGGAGATCTATCATATAACACGTCTGTTTAGATTTCTATTTTTAAGTTTGATATAAATGGAAAGCAATTTTTTGGTCTTTGAAAAGAAAGGGTCTCCCTGTAGCCCCAGCTGTCCTGGACTCACTTGTAGACAGGCTTGCCTTGAAACTCACAGCGATCCACCTGGCTCTGCCTCTGAAGTGCTGGGATACAAACGGCATTTCACCAACCAACACCTGGCTGTATTGAGCAATTTTTAAACCACTATTGCTTTACCGTTCGTTTGTTTTTAAAAGACTTAATACTTTTATTTTTATTTTTTTACTTGTTTAGGTTTTTATCTTTTGTTGAAGTTTTGTGCATTTCATACATCCCTTCTCAGTTCAATCCAGACTCATCCCCCCCCATGCCCCCCCGCCCCTCCCAAGCTCCACGCAGTCTTCCATACATGTCCTGCTTCCCCTCCTGAGTCCATGCAGTCTGCAATTACATGTCCTGTTTCCCCTCCCAAGTCCATTTAGTACTGCCCCTACATGGCCTGTTCCCCTCCCGGTTCACACCCGTCTGCCATTAATATCCTTTTCCCTCCCCAAGTCCCTGCATTTGCTCTCCGTGTCCTGTTCCCCTCCCAGGTTTCCTGCAGTCTGCCATACATGGCCTGTTTCCCCACCCATGTCCTGCAGTCTGCCATACATGTCCTGTTTCCCCCTCACAAGTCATGTAGTCTGCCCTCCATGTCTGTTTCCCCTCCCAAGCCCCGCCAAGTCTGCCCTACATGTCCTGTTTCCCCTCCCAAATCCATGCAGTCTGCCATACACGACCTGTTTCCCTCCTAATTCCATGCAGTTCTTCATACAGTTCATGTTCCCCCTCCCAAGTTCATTCAGTCTGTCATACATGCCCTGTTTCCCCTCCCACGTCCACGGCATCGCCATACATGTCCTGTTTCCCCTCCCAAGTCCATGCAGTCTGCCATTCATGTCCTGTATCCTTCTCTAAGTCCATGCAATGCCTCCCATACATGTCCTGTTTCCCCTCCCAAGTCCACGCAGTCTGCCATACACGTCCTGTTACCTCTCCCAAGTACACGAAGTTGACATACATGTCCTGCTTCCCCTCCCACGGTCACGCCAGTCTGACATACATGTACTGTTTTAAACTCAAAAAGTCCACGAAGTCTGCCATACATGTCCTGTTTCCCCTCCCAAGTCCATGCAGTCTGCCATACATGTCCTGTTTCCCCTCCCAAGTCCATGCAGTCTGCCATACATGTCCTGTTTCCCCTCCCAAGTCCATGCAGTCTGCCATACATGTCCTGTTTCCCCTCCTAAGTCCATGCAGTCTGCCATACATGTCCTGTTTCCCCTCCTAGTTCATGCAGTCTGCCATACATGTCCTGTTTTCCCTTCTGAGTCTTTTCAAAGTTTTTCAAAGCACAAGATTATTTTTGGGGGGAAGAACTCTACTGCTTCAGTCAGTTCCCTGTCCCAGTTCTTTTGTTGTGTTCCCTCCAATCCGTATTGTTTCAACATATGCATTTATATATGGTGTGATACAGTTTTTCAATCTCTCTCTGCCATAGGAGCTTTCTTGTATGAATTAGTTGTGTGGTTTCATTTTTAACTTCTTAGCATTTTCGTTTGGAAGGAATATACTCTTAGGAATTGAGGTACTTCTCTGTGGACTCATTAATGATTCCTAACAAAGATTACACTTTTAAGATAATGCTATTGTTTCTTTCTGCTCTTATTTCATTTTATTAGCTCACCTTCATAAGGCCAAGTATTCGTATCCACTGGGTATATGCAACTGACCCATCTCAGATTTACTCCGTTGTCTTGCTCGTAGTTGAGTCTGGGGCAGACTATGTGTCTTGCCAACGAAAGTTTCTTGGCTTTTATCAGAGTGTTCTTCTTTTGTTAATCTCTTTAAGCTTAGGGTGACTTCCATTTAAGCTTTCTACACGTGAGAGGCCTTAGGCATTTGAAGAACTTAGTGTTATTGAATCCACTTTACAGTTGGTTGGCCACAGTCTTGTCCAGACCCAGAACACTGGCAGGATAAACATGGAGAGTACACTGACTTATTTTCAGAACTCAAGAGTCAGTAATAAATTTAGTGGAGTATATGAATATTCCTAGACTTCTCTGAAATTAAAGACTTGTGTACCACAAGAGTCTTTTTACACAAGATGATAACTGAATACTACAGATCCCTTGTGCAGGTTTTATAGACTATGCAAATGTCAGCTTTATTTCTCAATCATTATATACTGACAGTGCCTGCTAATCAGTTTACTGATCTCTTGACTATGTCCACTGTATGCAAGAGAAGACTTGAAATGATGGAAGCAACAACAAAACTCACCACTCTTTTATTAATTTTAATTTACTATGCAAAGTAATGGGTTTCTTGTTGGCAGTATATGTGTGCGAATAGACTTCATTCCTATTTGTTCCCCTCTACCTCTGCCTGCTCTCAGGCCCTTACCTTCTCCTGTTGATGCCCTTCTTCTCCCCAGGTAGTCCCTGCCTCAAATTTCCTATTATATACAGTCCATTATCCTTTCTCTTTCCTCTCTCACCCCTCCCTTAAGTTCCCTTCCTTACCTCTCATAATCCCCTTTGTACACACACACACACACACACACACACACACACACACACACGCACACACAGGCACTTAAATTTAGATTTCACATATGACGTGAAGTAAACATTATGTCTTACTGAGTCTGGCTTATTTTGCTTGACGTAATAATTTCTGGCTCCATCTATTTTTCCTGCAACTATCATAGCTTCATTTTTGTTTATAGCTGAATAAAATACCATTATGTATATGACCACATTTTCTTTTTCCATCCATCTCTTGATGTACATCTAGACTAGTTCCACTTCCTAGCTATTATGAATAGTGCAGCAATAAACATGGATGTGCAAGTATGTTAGAATCCTTTGGATATATAACCAGAAATAGAAATTCTGTTTTTTTTTTTTTTTTCGAGGAATCTCCATACTGATTTCCATATTGGTTGTATTAGTCTGCATTCTCACCAGCTGTGTATGAGAGTTCCTCTTTCCTCACATCATCACCACCATTTGTAGTCATTTATTTTCTTTTTCATTGTGGTTGTTTATTTTGAGGCAAGGTCTCACTATTTTACCCGGCTTGCCTGTAATTCGCTATGTAAATAGGACTGGCCTCAATCATAGATATCCACCTGCCTTTACTACCCAAGTTCTGGGATAAAAGGCACAGGAAGCCATGCTTGGCTGTCATTTCTTTTTTCTTTTCTTTTCTTTTTTTTTTTTTTTTTTTTTTTTATAGCCACTCTGATTGCTGGTGAGATGGAATCTCAAAGCAGCATTAGTTTGTATTTCACCGAAAGCTAAGGGATGTTAAACACTTTTTTCAAATATTTATGTTTTTTAGATCTATCTGTTCATTTCATGACTCATTTATTGATTAGACTATTTGTGTTTCTGTATTTAATTTTTGCAATCCTTTGTATATTCCAGATACTGATCCCCTGTCTGATTTATGGTTGGCAGTTTTTTTTTTCAGCATTTGCAGGCTGTCTCTTCCCTTTTTTCCCCCATTGTTTCTTCTGTTGTACTAAAAATTTTCCATTCCATGTAACCCTGTTTCTCAATTCTGAAGATTATTTCCTGCGCTGTTTAAGTCCTATTCAGAAAATCTTTGCCTGTTCAAACTCTAGCAGTTTACAATTTTCAGATCTTACAAGAAAGTCTTAATCCATTCTGAATTGATTTCTTAATCCATTCTGAATTGATTTTGATGCAAGATAAGAGATTACGAACCTAGTCGCATTCTTTTACATGTGGATATCCGGTTTTCCCATCATTTGTTGAAAAGGCCATCTTTCAATGTATGTTTTTGGCATCTTTGTCAAACATCAGGTGACTATAGTTGTGTAGGCTTCTTTCTGTGTTCTATTCTTTTAAAAAATAATTTATTTACCTTTATGTATATGTTATTGTTTTGCCTACATGTAAGTAAGTGTACCACATGCATGCCTAGTGCCTTTGGAAGCCAGAAGAAGGCATCTGATCATATGGAACTAGAGTTACAGATGGTTTTGAGATGTCATGTAGGTGCTGGGATATCTGTACCTGAGTTAAAGAGCAAGTGCTTTTAACCACTAACGCATCTCTCCAACTCCTATGCCCTCTTTTCTAATCCATTGGTTTTCTACTAGAATCAGTTTTTGTTACCATGGCTCTGTAGTATAATTTGAGATAAGATATTGTTGATACCCAAAGCATTGTTCTATAGGCATTGACAATATCTTAGCTAGGGTTGAGTTGATTACTTGTGTTTTCTTGTGCTTCCATATGAATTTTAGAGCTTTTTTTCTAGTTTTGCGAAGAATGTAATTGGAATTTTGATGGTGAGTACTTTGAATCTCCACTTAGTTTTCAATAATCTAGCATTTTTGCAATATTAATTCTTTCCATCTTGTGAAATCTTCAATTTCTTTCTTTAATAATTTAAAGTTTTCATTATAGAAGTTTTTTTTTACTTCTTTTCAAAAGAAGATTCCTCCTTTGAAGGCAGGAATCATGTCTGTGAGGGAAACATAATTATTTTAGTAAAAATTCTCAGTATATATAGAGTTTATAGTTTATGAAGAACTTTGATTTAACTTTCTCACTGGCTCCTCATAGCAGCCAATCTGTAGGTCAAAAATTGATTCTCAAATATATTAATGGGCTTATTAGAGGTCCCATGTAATAAGTAGCAGAATAAAAACAGAACTCCAGGTCTTCCCTCTGCAAATCTAGTATCTTCATTGGTACAGAATCTTGTGTGCCCTTGATCTACACATGAGAGAATGAGAGAGCAAGACAATAAGGAAAGCAAAACTTACACAGGAAGGCGAAATCTACATGGGTTAGAGTCAGTCTTTGTAAGCAGTGGTCTTCATGGCCAGGGATTCTAGAATTGGGGAGGACAGTTCTGCAACATTCTTAACCAAAGCGGCATTTTCCTGGTAAGACAAAATGTTCCTTTGGAAAGGTGAGGTAGGAAGCCGATGACTTGGCAGAATTAGAGGTTTGATTTCTTAGATCATCCCTAGCTGTTGGTATAGAATGTGTAGAGTCATGGCTCTTTTCCAGTTCCAAAGAGCAGTGATGATTCTGTGTTGATTGTGTAGCAGATTTTTGTCAGCAGCTTGCTACTACATATTTTAACTTCATCAGAATTGACAGAGCAGTCCAAGATTCTGGGATTTACTATACCTTAAGTACAATTGAGATGGTTTCACCATGCCGGCAGGATCACCATCTGTCTCTCATTTTTCCCTGCCTGCTTTTCTGTCAAATATATCCTCCCATCTTTCCTGTAAAAGATTATGTGTGGAGAAGGGCCGAAAATTCATTGCAGTTAGGAGACATTTGTGCATGGGGTGGGGGTAATTATCCTGTGCTTTCATGTGACTATTACTGGAATACTATGCTTTTTCCTAGTTCAACAGGAACTCATTCTCTGAAGTCTGTGTTGGTGACTAAGGAATTAATTGTGGTTGGATGGCTTCAGAGAAATGATTGCTTCATGTTGTTGACAGATCCATCTCCTTGAAAGTACCAGAAATAATGCATATAAACTATTGCTCTGGGACAAATTCTAGCCAAGTCCAAGGAACTGACATGGAGAGAGAGAGAGAGAGAGAGAGAGAGAGAGAGAGAGAGAGAGAGAGAGAGAGAGAGAGAGAGAGAGAGGAGAGAGAGAGAGAGAATGAATGAGAATGAATATATATGAATGTGAGAAGTCAGCTTCTTCAGTCGCTCTGTACTGTAGGAAAGGAAACTTGAAAAAGATTACTGACCCACATGAATTAAATCCCAAGACAAGGAGGGAGTTAACAAAGTGAGACTGCTGGGAAACATCCTTGTGAGATGGTGGAGAATGGAAAGTTGCGAGAGAGCTGGAGGGAGACCCATGTTCTTATTTCCCCAGAAAAAGGAATTAAAGAAGGTGGAGTTGGGGAATGATTGATCACTAATCTGCATGGTAATCTTGACAAAGAACTGTAGAATGATTCATTCAAACAGTGATATGAAACTCTTTTAAAAGGAAGGAGTTATCTAAGAGCCAGCCAAAGTTGAGTAAGGATGAATCAGGCCAGGATTGTTGGCTGAGTCACCCAGCCTATCCTACTGGCCTGGTAGCCTTAGTTTTCAGCAAGACATTTGCCAGTCTCGAAGGGCACTGTAGATGAGAAGGATCAATTTGGAGTTGGTGGTAGTATGATATATAAACCTTGGAGCTGTTAAATCCACAAAGTCTGACCTTGTAAATCTCTGGCAACTGTCTTTCTCTGGGAAGTTTAAGTTAATTCATCGAATAGTAGATACCAGATTTCTATGGTAAATTGGTTGGAGTTTGGAACCCATTTGAAACACAGTGGTTTTCTTGATAAATTTCCTGCTTGAGATAAGAAACCAAGGCCTTTTAAACTCATCCTGTAAATGCATTGGAAGAATTTAGGTAATACCAGTATTCTGTATGACCTAGCTGAGAGTCACATGAGTTTTTAGCTCTAATATAAAATCCAAAGACCTCATAATCTCATCTTCTGTTGTAGAAATGAGGTGATCATGACTAGAAGCAGATGGTTGGTTGGCAGGGTCTGCCTTGCTTCCTATGGTATATTGATGGGAGACATCCCAAATATTAGAAATAAGAAGTATGGGGCTTCTACTTCATAATAAGGCCCATACGTTTTTGTCCTTGACCAAGTTTAAAAATTCTGGAAACCATTGAAAAAATTAGGTATATGAACAGTATTATTGATCAGATTTCTACTTTAGAGACTTTACTCTGGCGAAAGGCTAGGTAACAGAGTAGAGATGGCAAGACTTAGAAAAACTAATTTTAAAGTGATGGCACTCATCTAGGAGAGGAAATAGAAACAACAGGAATGAAATGAAGTGGATACATGGGAGAGATGTCTGGGAGGTAGATTGATATCCCTGGGCAGTAATGGAATGGGGAGACAGAGGGAGAGGAAGTATGTAAAACAGATGGGTCCAAGTTTCTGACATGAGCCTTTGAGTGAATGGCGGTATCATATGATAACATAGGAAACAACATAGAGACATCCACCTGTGCCCCTTTTCTAAGCCCAGGGAATAATCTGCGGAAGAGGGGGCGTGGTAGAATGTAAGGGCTGCGAATGGGGTGAAGGGTGAAACTACAGCAATGTAGTCTGGACCCTCATTTGATTAACCTGATTGAACATGCAACCCCTCACCCCCCGCTGGAAGGTGGGGCTGTGGGTGTTTGGGCACAACAGCCTGCAAATTGGTTTTACATGAAGGATGCTTGTACTCATGGATTATCACTTATAGCTAAAAAATGGAAAAAAGAAAAGAACTGAGAGAGATATGCAGGACAGTCATGGCAGAATGCATGATCTCGGTTGGGGTGGGGGTGGGGGGGAAGGGAAGGGGAAATATGCCTGAACTGAATTGGAAAGTGATGTATGAAATGCACAAAGCATCAATAAAAAAATGTTATTAAAAAAAAAAAGGTAACAACATAGAGAGCCATGAGGATCTGTCTTGTCTGTGAAGACTCTGAGGTACCTGTGGGACAGAAATGAGTCAGCTGACCAGCTGGATGCATGGATCTGCAGTGTAGGGAAGAAGTCTGGACTCAAGATACATTGCAGGGTTTGCTTCGCTTCATTTATCAGCCAGATGTTTTGTGTGGCTCTTCTCTAGCTGCCTCCCTTCCTTGCAGAAATTCCTCTGTGATAGTGTGCTGTGTAGTTACCCCTTCCACCGCAGTCTCTATAAGGCCATCCACTCATTCACTTTCAACTGCTCGTTCTACACAGATATGTTAGGCTTCACAGGATCCTGGTTCTGTACAATTTTGTCTATAATAAGCAAAAAAAAAAAAGAATAAACATACCAGCTACCCTAGATATTTCATGGCATCCTGCTTCATCATTAATCATGGTAATAGGCCTAAAACATAAGTTTTATAAGGATCCCGTGAATGTAATCTGCAGCAGCTGCAATGTAAAGAAAATATGGTCTTAGAAATTGACTGTGCTGTTATAGTCTGTAGCTCTATAAATCACTTGTTCTAGTCCATGAATAATTAAACAGAGTAGTCCATACATTTCCAAACTTGTTAACATTTTTGAAACCAAACCAGATACTAGACATGACATTCTCCCGCCGCTGTCTGGAATTTGCACACCCCGTGTCTAGGCTTGTTCTGTTCCACTATTTACTTTGGCTCCGACCCTTAGCATCCTCTTTCAAGTTGTTTGCTTTCAGTGTTTAGAAAAGTGGATTCCCACAACCAAAGCAAGGGTGGGTAATGAGCAACCTGGAAGTGCTATTTCTTGTCAGAAACTAGGATCAGCGCACTATAATTAGGATTGTTTTTGGAAAGCAACATGGAACTTGCTGGGCAATAGCAGCTACTTGTTTCCCAGTCCACATGTGGAATTCACAATGTGCACACAGCAGATGGCCCTCTGCTGTGTTTTAGTCTAACTTATTTCTGAGATCTACCTTAAGAAAGAAAACAATTTTCTCAAAACGCAATGTAAACGAGAGCAGTCTGAGCTCTGGATTGCTAAGTGAAGACAAACTCACACTGTGCTGCTGAGTGTTTACCTTCTGAGGATAGAGAGCCTTGTGGCTTTCATGGTAAGGACTGAAAAAAAATGGATATATGAATTTAAGAGCCTGAGTGTCACGTTATGATTATGATGTTTTAGGTGTCAAGAGCATGTACTGCTCTGGCAGAGGACACTTTGGTTCACACATCAGGTGGCTCACAACCACCTATAACTCCAGCTCCAGAGACCCTCTTCTGGCCTCTGTGGACAACTGCACTCACATGTACATGCCTCCACTTAGATGCAGACACACATACACATATTTAAAAATAAAAATTAATCTTAAAAAGATTACAGTATAGACTGACAATATGTAAACTAAATTGTGTAGTTTGGGGACTTTTGAATAGTTTCCCCTTCATTTTTGATTACTGACACTATGTTAATATCTGTCCCTCCAACAACCAGTGAATGACTTACCCAAGAGCATTCAAAACTGATGTGAGTGTATGTATGTGTGTGGCATATGTGTGTGTATGTGAGTTTGCACATGTGTATGGACATGTGTGCACACATGCATGTGGAAGCCCGGTTGATCTCATGAGTCTTCCTCAGTCACTCAACTTTCTATACTGTGGCAGGGACTCCTGCTGAACTCAGAGCTAACCATTTCAAGTAGTCTGGTTAGCAAACTTTTTCCTGGGATTCCCTGACTCTGCCCTCTTCACACTGGGATTACAGGCAGGCCACACATCCCACACAGCATTTACCTGGGTTCTGCGAATCCAAGCTCTGGTCTTCATACCTGTATGGCAAGCACTTTACCTACTGAACCTTATCCCCAGCCCCTTTCCTTTTAAATGATACAATTCTAGTAAGAACTTAATGTTGAAATAAATCAGTGAGAACTTACATGATTCTTTTCAATATAAATACTGTTAGTAAATAAAAAGAAACGCAAGCTCATTCATTCCCTATTTATTTTATCATTGAACTTAACTTTCCCAGTGACAGAAACTTACTGCCTGGTTAGAAGGTTGGGTTTCGGATTCAGTTTCAGAACCCAAACTTTCTAACCATGTGACCTTGGACAAGTTATTAACCTTCTCGCCATCTCAGTTCCAGTCTCTCTGAAATGCTTGTCCCATGTTAATTTTGCTACAGCTAAATAGAACCTTTAGTGCCTAGGTACAGTTCAGTAAGAAATAGCTGCTACTATTACTGTTGCTGTTACACCTGTTTGTATAGCCTGCACTCCACTGCCCTATAAGGTATATAGTGTTTCTCAGAATCTTTCCTCTTTCTGCTAGAGTTTATGGTTGTCTCTCTGGCCTTGAGTCTCAGCATTTGTCTCTAAAGGCCCTCCCACTCTCCTAAACCTATAGTTCCCAGGCCATTCTGGGTCCATCCCCAGTTCTTTTCATGGATTTTATTTTACAAGGCATATTGCTCTAAAATCTGCCCCCCCCCCCACAAGCCTGTCATCCTTTTTGAGCTTGTTCATAAAGTATATCCAGTCAGCTCTGGCCCAGCTGCATCTGCTCTCTTCAGGGCCAACTCAAAAGTTCAAGAATCTGCCTTGTTTTCTGAAGGTCTGCTATTTCCGTCTCCAACCAAGTTTAACCTCATTCATGTTTTCCTTTCCTGTCTTCTTGTGTCTTTCAATTATGCAAGATGTGGATGAGTGCCTGGAGCCAAAGGTCTGCACAAATGGTTCTTGCTCCAACCTTGAAGGATCCTACATGTGCTCCTGTAACAAGGGCTACAGCCCCACGCCGGACCATAGACACTGTCAAGGTAAGTGCTGTGGTCACACTTTCCATTGTATCGGACTTTGTTTAAGAGCAGATCAGAGTGACTGTCCTTAAAAATGAACCATGCTTCCTGTGTTTTATTGGTTTCCTTGAAAGGGGCTCCTCATTGCGTGTTAATGCACTGTGGTTATGTATACATCAAGGAAGGATATATTTTTTAGAGAATGTCTGTGAACCTCAAGGCCTGTTTATTTAAACTTAAAGCAGTAAATGCAATTGTACAACACTATTGCTGTATTAAAAGCCATTGAGCTATGTGTACACTTTGAGTGGGAGAATCAGATACCATGTGAATCATTTCAGAAAAATTACTATTAAGAAACCAACATATATTCATTGAGTCAAATTTAGCAGATGGAGAAAGGTAAAAACAGAAAAATAAACTGTCATAATCTTATACACAGATATTCATGTCTCATGAGTATTGTATGCGACTGTATACAGCCTTTGTCAGTTATATGCTGCTCACATCTTACATGTCCTTATTAGCTTTCCAAACATGGTTTTTCAAGGCTCCATAATATTCTAATGAATTAATATGTCATGGTTTTAGTGTTGTTCTCTATGTATCGGGCAAGCATATTTTTCCTAACTTCTCATTATTTTGTTGAAAAGTTTGGGCAGATCTTTTTAAAAAAAACCTTTGCCTGAATTTTAAAACTGCTTATTCATCAGGGCTGGAGAGATAGCCTAGCGGTTAAGAGTACTGACTGCTCTTGCAGAGGACCTGGGTTCAATCCCCAGCACCCACATGGTGGCTAAGAACCATCTGTAACTCCAATTCTAGGAGAACTCCAGTTCCAGGGGAATCCGAGACCCTCTTCTGACCTCGCGGCATTGCATGACATGGGTGCACAAACCTATGCAGACAGTACACTCATACAAAAATAAATTAAAAAAAAAATTTTTAAAACTGCTTGTTCATAAGTGTGAGAATAATTGGGCAAAGTGATCTGATTTTTTTACTATTCTAAGAAGAGGATATATATATATATATATATATATATATATCATCTTTAAATGTGTATTTCTTTTTTTTCAAATTTTTAAAAAGATTTTATTTACAATGTGTGAATATAGGTGGTAGGCCAATTCTAGAGCCCGTTAAGAGATTCATATTATAACAGCACAGTTGTAATTACCATATATGCACATTATAATTACCATATATGGGTGGAAGATATGTATTCATATTCTAGAGTAACATAAAGTTAAAGGGAAAAATGTGAACCCCAAAACATTTTGGGGGTTCATACAGATTATTCCCAGAGGTCATAATTGTGTTGTTTATATAGGCATAATTTGGAGTAATACAAAGGGGAGGGAATAACAACATAAGGACTGGGTAAAAGAACTGACTGATACAGTTAAATTCTGCTCAAAACAACAGGGCTCTGCAGAAAGAAATCCTTGGAAACACTGAAAGATGCAAGACATGTATGGCAGAATGCATAATCTGGGGAAGGGGAGGGGCAGGGAGAGGGGAATGTATCCAAATCGGAATGAAAAATTATGTATGAAATTTCTTTTAACTTTAAAAAGTTCAGTGGGTGGGAGGGGGCTTGAGAGATGACTCAGCAGTTAAGAGCACTGGCTATTCTTGCAGAGGGTCCGGGTTTGATTCCCACACCCACATGGTAGCTAACAACATTTGTGACTCCAGTTCCAGGAGATCCAAACCCTTCTTCTGACTGTTGTGGACATTGCATGATATGGGTACACCTTCATACATGCAGGCAATACACTCATGCACATAAAATAAAAAAATAAATATTTTTTTAAAAAGTTTATAATTTTAATAAAAATTTTTATATGTTCATTTGTTTACAATCCCTTAATCATTTATAGCCATTAAATATTTATCTCACCTTTTTATTAACCATTTTCTATTCAGTCTTTAGTAAGTTTCTGTTAATAGTTTTTGGTATTTATCAAGTTTTTCATTTTTAAATATGTATGTTCTCTTAACTACTATATGTATATAAGCCTTTGTACATCTGTATTTATATCATATAAACATTTTCATGATGATCATGGTACATTGTAATTGGCATATGGCTTCCCTAATTTTACTTTTCTATAATTATTTTTTGTTTGTTGGCGACTGATTTTTTTTTTTTTACGTATGGTCTCTCTAAAGTCCTGCCTAACCTGGAACTCACTATGTAGACTAGGGTATCCTTGAACTCACAGAGTCTACCTGCCTCTTCCTCCAAAAAGCTAGTGTTAAAGCCATGCAGCACCATACCTGGCTCTATAGTTATTTTTAACACATTTTAATTTTGTTTGTGTGTGTGGTATGTGCATGTAACTGTGTGGGTACATGCACCTGTGCACAGCTTGGGGAGGCCATAGCAGGACATCTGGTTTCTTCTCTATCATCCTTTACCTTATTGGCTTGAGACCTGTTGGAAGCTAGTAGTTTTGGCTAGGCTGTTTGTCCTGTGATCTCTTGTCTACCTCTCTCTGCCTGTGTCTGTCCCCCAGGGCTGGAGTTACAAGCACACACTATGCAGGTACTGGGGATTTGAACATAGATCTACATGCCTACAAAATAAGCACTCTTATCCACTGATCCATTTCCCCAGCGCCCCACCCCCAATTTTTATGGCCAATTTATACTTTGGTTTCTGCTTTCCTCCACTGCTTTTATGCCAAAACTTGTTCTTTCAAAGGAGAAAAAGAGGAAATAGTAAAAAAAATTTCTTCTTTCATTACTGAATGTCTCCATTTCAATGAAGGATCTGGGATAATCATTTATTGCACAGACAGTTGAGCCTCTTCCTCTCTGCTAGGTCTCCCTGAGCCCCAGGATTTCCATGGCATCATCATTGCATGCCACTGTGTTCCACTACAACCAAGATCTTATTATCTTGCCAGTGAATTTTACTTATTAGAAGAGATGAACATATCTTCAATGTACAATCAGAGACAGTCAAATAAACCAGAGTTACCTTAACCAAGCGATGGAGGTTAATATCATCCCCAGTGACACAGGAATGTCCTGCATACCTGATGTTTGGGGTAACCACAGCATTTTATGTCTATGTTGCTCATCCCCCAAATCTACAACCCTGGTCTATGAAAAAGATATATATCATACAATCTCAGACAAAGGGCATGCTACAGGATCGTGGCCTCTGCTCCTTAAGGCAGCGAAGATCATGAAAAACAAACAAAACTGACCAGGGAAACATGACAACTAAATGCAAGGCAGAATAGAAAGCAAGCATGAAAAAAAAGGTGTGGGATCCAAATAAAGTCCAGGGTTTAGTTTTAAAAAGGAGGGGTAGGCAAAACTATAGATCGAGGGCCATTCAGCAAAACTATAGATCAGGGCACATTCAGCATGAAGGAATTAACGGGTGCCGTCCCCAGCACTATTTTAAAAAGAAAAGTCAAATCTATGAGATCCTGAACCTGATGCTTGGAAACTATGACTTTAGACAAGTTGCCTTAGTTCACCAAGGGTCACTTTCCTTATCTGCAGAAAGACATCAACCATGGTAACTTCTTTTTTTTTTATTAAAAAAAATTTTTTATTAAATTTATTTATTTTTGTATGTGTATGAATGTACTATCTGCATGCAGGTCTGTGCACCTGTGTCGTGCAATGCCGCGGACGTCAGAAGAGGGTCTCAGATTCCCCTGGAACTGGAGTTCTCCTGGAACTGGAGTCACAGACGGTTCTTAGCTGCCATGTGGTTGCTGGGGATCGAACCCGGGTCCTCTGCAAGAGCGTCGGTGCTCTTAACCGCTAGGCTATCTCTCCAGCCCTAACCATAGTAACTTCTAGGGTTGGTGTGAGGACTGTACTGTTGATCCCAGGTGGAGGAACTTACTGGAGAATGAATTGGTGCGGGGCAGAGTGTAGCAAGGCAGCTTGTGCTGGTGTTCATCACGTTACAGGCACGAGAAATGAGTCATTAAAGCCAAGTGGTGTCTACTTCTGCTGTGAGCTTCTGGGAAAGCTTCACAGAGATGCTGCTGTTTGAGCTTGGTCTTAAATACTAAATGCAAGTGGAGGAAAACCTAGCAGGGAGGGGAAAGAACATGGTCCGGAGTTTGGAATGGGAAAGGGCTGCCGACTCCGCTTCATTCAGCCTTGACTCTGCTTCATTCAGCCTTGCCTTTTACTTTGAGCTCTCCTATTAAAGCCTAGACTAGAAGAGAAATCTCCTTCTTGTGCTTTGGACACCTACATGTGAGACAATTGCTCTCCTTACTGTGCTACCAAAGCCTTTCTTTTCCATGAAAGAATATGTTTTTCTTTTTTCATCCTTTCCCAAACAGCGGCATTTTAGGGTTGTCAGACATATTCCAGATGAGAAACCTGTCTCTTCTCTAATTTCCCAGCAACTCTACCAATCTTACTTTATATATAGTCCCTAATGTTTACTTCATTAAGTGTCCTGGTGACTTTTTTGAGATTGCAAGAACATACTCTAATGAATTAGTCCATTGCTTCTTAATGTTCTTTTATTAATATATGTTTAGTATCACTTGCCCTAGATTTATAAATACCCATAGATGTCTTATATTTTATATCTGGGTAGGACTTGTCACAGTAAGATGTATAGAAGTTCCTTAAAGAAATACCTGTCAGCTATGTGTGTGGTGGCACATACCTTTATTCCCAGCCTGGTCTGTATAGTATGTTCCATGCCATTCATGGAGATGATGCTTTCTCTTCATTGCCTGGCACAAAAGGAAGAGGATGTTTGCCTTGCATGCCCTTGTTATTAGAAAGTTTACCTTTGTCTCAAAAATTTTGACTCTCATTTGAAAAGAAAAATAATTACCTTTAAAATTAGCCTCATCTCTGTTCATCTTGGTCAATTTAAAGACAGAGAGCACGTTGTTGAAGATAATGGCATTGCCTCAAGTTGTTTCAAGTGTGTGTGTCATGACTTTTTTTTCATTTTTTATTGAAGTTTTGTGTATTTCATACAACATTTCTTAATCAAATTTAGACCTAATTCCCCTTCCTCCTTGCCCCCTCCCCATCAGAGCTCATGCATCCTGCCATATGTCTTTTTATTTTTTTGGAATTAACATTTTCCCCTTTAATTTTATATTACTCTAAAGTATGCCTGCATACCCTCCCCCCCATATACCACAATTACAAAGTCTGAAAATAAGTGGCAGGTTAATTGTAGATCCCATTAAGGTATGCACATTATAATGGTACAGTTGCTTTCAGGTAAAAGAAAAAATACACACACACACACACACATATACACACTGCTCAGTATTTAGTGCTAGCATCCACAGATGAGGGATACCATTTGTGGTTTGTTTTTCTGGGCCTGTGCTACTTCACTTAGCATAATGTCTTCTAGTTCCATCCATTTACCTGAAAAGTTCATGATGTCATCTTTCTTTACTATTGCATAGAATTCCATTGTGTAATGAACTGCTTTGGACAGTGTTCCCAACATAAACAAGTGGCTTTTGCGCAGTGTCTGGTGTATTCTGATGGTACTTGGAATGGAGAGTCTATCCTCTCAGCAAACATCTTCATGTGGGAATACTCAATTTGCAATTGTCTCTGAGAAAGTCAGAAAGATGCCAAAGCACTAAAAATGTTGTCAGACATGATGTGAGATCCAGAAAGAGCTGCCATCGGTCTTGACTTCATGAACTAATGCCTCAAGTGTTTGTACAAGATGTGCAGAGAAAAATAATACAGAGGCTTCTCATTCCTTCCAGCTATCTCTGAAGCTGATGGGCTGGGGATGCTGGAAAGGTGTAAGATAATTCTGAAGATGCAGCTTGGCTTAATGATTCAGTGGCTCTGTGGACAGCCAGGAATTACTCATAAACGAAAGGAGCCAGTAATACGACCAATGAAATAGATAAAAATATTTTAGTCAGTGAAAACAAATGCTATGGAAGACTAAATGAAATAAGAAACAAATGGCTGAATATTCCTAATTTGTACTATTTTGGGAAACATGGGATAGTTTGACATCTTGATTTTCTCAGGCTAAGTCAGAGGATTAATGCCTCATTAGAGGTTAAGAAACGCAACTTTGCCCAGAAAACAGGTAGTTATCCATAGTACCAGAAGAGAAAACTCTACAGAAATCAGGTTTTCTCCTAAAAAGGAAAAAACTTCTAGAAGCATTTTAAGGAGTATTTTTGTTTGTTTTGCCTTTTTAAAAATTACTTCTCATTTTTCGTTGAGCATTTGTACATTGCATACAGTGGTTCCTAATCAAATTTAGCGCCCCCTCCATGCCCCAACCCCGCCTCAGAATTCAAGCACTTGCAGCATCTAAGCTAAGCCCTGTCTAGTCAAGCTCTTGAATCTAGATGTCCTTCTGTGAGAATTCATCCACTGGAGTCTAGTCGGCACATCTAGAAATCTTAAGTAAGGCATACTCTTCCTCACCCAGCAGTGATCAGTCTCCTGTAGTTCTCAGTCCAGGGCCAGTCCCCAACCCATTTCTCTTGCTCTGCTCTGAGACCTTGTCTGAGTTGGTCTGGGTTCCAGGCCCGACGCCAACATCACCACAAGTCAACATGTGAAAGCTTCCCGGAGTCTGTAAGTCTCTTGTACCAGCCCTGGCCCTTAAATCTTTCTGACCCCTCTTCAGCAATGATCCCTGAGCCATGAGTGGGCGAGCTTTAATATAGGATTCCTATCCAGGGATACACTGTCTGGAAGCTGTCAGTCTTTGAAACTTGGCCAGTGATGGCCTTCTGATTGCATTGCACGCTGGTGTGTAAGGAAGCCTCACTGGTGGGAACTAAGGGATGCGCTCATTTTCTCTCTGCCCCTCATTCCATGAAGTTCCACAAGTCTTAGGTGCAAAGGTTCAACTGTAGATGTGTCTTCTAGGATTGGGCATCTTTCAGATGTATATTTTCTGCGACTGACCAGTTGTGGGATTCTGCAGTAGCCTCCATCTGTTTCAAAGCGAAGCTTCTTTGGTGAATGGTGTATGATATGCTTGTTGGTAAATATAAGATTCCATATTTAGCATATAAGAAATTTCATTTGTCTGGAGATATGACACTGATAGGGTTTGCTCTAGGATCTGTGTTCTCTCTAGCCCTGTGCATTTGGCTGAGTTTACAGTGGCTCTCATGAGTTCACTCTCATTGAGAGGGTTTTAAGTCCAATTAGATAGCTGTTGATTGTCCCCAGATAGCAGTGTCACTACTGCACCAATACTGGTAGTTTGCTGTTCATGTCATTATGGTTGGTTAGGCTTTAGGCCTGGGTTGTACCATTGATTGATTTTTCTGTCTTAGAGGTTTGCACATTGTCTAGTATTATGAGTGTTAAATGTCAGGTAGGAGGCTTCCAGGTCAGTTCCTGCTCCATTACTCTAAGTCCTCTTTCTGAAGGATGACCTGTCTAGAGAGTAGGGTCTTATTTTCTAGTTTTGGGAGATAATCAATAGCTTTAGCAATAGTCTGTGCTATTTTGAGAGTCTCTTGAATCACTCTCACCAACCACTCAAAGGGAGGTGTCTTCTGTGTGACATTGTGTTCCTTGTCATACAGCTGCAGGTGTACCTGTGCACTATTGTTCAGACAGTGTATGTGCATTTCTCAGGGGTCTCAGGGGCATGCATTACCTTCTGGGTTCCCTAGCCACCCAAGATCCAGTCCTCTCTATTCTTTCTTCTCCCTCCCTCCCTCCCTCTTTCTTCCCCAACCCTGTCCCCCCATTATCCCCATCCTTCTCCTCTCCTGAGTTCCCCCTCCCCCTTCCAATTCAACACTCCCACTTTCCCCACCTCCCCCCTGTAATATCTGTTCCTTACCATCCCCCTCTCTCGGGTTCTTTCTTTTTCCTTTCCCTCTTTGTATCCTTTCCAATTTCTTGGCTTCTAGTGTTATATCAGGATGAATACTCACATACAGGGGATTGGTGCTACAATCCACAAATGAGGGAGAAGATATGTTGCTTGGTTTTCTGCCTTTGTGTTACTTCACTTAGCATAATACTAGTTCCATCCATTTACCTGTGAATTTAATCTTTTCTTACTGCTGAGTGGTACTCCATTGTGTAGATGTACCACATTTTCATTGTCTACACATCAGTTGTGGGACATTTAAGTTGTTTCCATTCCTTAGCTATTGTGAAGAGAGCAGCAACAAACATGGATGATATTTTTTGTTTGTTTGATTTTTTTTTTTTTTTTGAGACAGGGTCTCCCTGTAGCCCCAGCTGTCCTGGAACTCACCCTGTAGACCAGGCTGCCCTTGAACTCACAGAGATCTGCCTGCATCTGCCTCCTGAGTGAGTGCTTAAAGATGCCACCGTGTGGGTGCTGGGAATCAAACCCGGGTCCTCTGCAAGAGCAGTCAGTGCTCTTAACCACTGAGCCATCTCTCCAGCCCCACATGGATATTTTTAAGAGGAAGACACCATTTGGATGTTGGAGGTGATCAATCAGACGTTCCCCGTTTCTTCTTCTCTTTTTTCGCTTTCCTCGCTTCTTTCTCTTCTCCTTTTTCCTCTCTCTCTTCTCTTTCTTTCTCTCTCTTTCTCTCTCTTTCTCTCTCTTCTCTCTCTTCTCTCTCTTCTCTATCTTTTCTCCTTTCTCTTTCTCTCTCTTTCTCTCTCTCTCTTTCTCCCTCCCTCCCTCCTCCCTCCCTCCCTCCCTCCCTCCCTCCCTCCCTCCCTCCCTCCCTCCTCCCTTCCCTTCTTCCTTCCTTCCTTCCTTCCTTCCTTCCTTCCTTCCTTCCTTCCTTCCTTCCTTCCTGGTATTTTTGAGACAGGGTCTCCCTGTAACCCCAGCTGGCCTAGAACTCATTATGAGGCTGACCTCAGTCTGCAGAAATCCACCTGCCTTGCCTCTCTATAATTCAGCTTACTGGGTTGGTATATACTAAAGTACTTAACAGAGGTATCATTATTTTTTGACATTAACCTCAGAATGCATTGTATAGGAAGCACTGAGTACACCCAGGCTATCTCTTTCTCAAAAATTATCTTATCATTTGTATTCACAGATATTGATGAATGTCAGCAAGGAAACCTATGCATGAATGGGGAGTGTAAAAATACCGATGGCTCCTTCCGATGTATCTGTGGACAGGGGTACCAGCTGTCAGCAGCTAAAGACCAGTGTGAAGGTAGGTATGTGGCAACATGAACTGCTAAGGCTAAGTAAAGGCACTTTAATAAAGTGAGCATGACTTTTAGATACTACTTAATTATATTATAGTGCCAGAAGCCCTAGGCACTATGCACAAGCCAGGCAGGTCAATAAGATAAAATAGAAGAGGGTTAAATTGGCAAAGTAAAGCATTGGTGACCAGTGGCTAGGCTTCAGTATTCAGGAAGAAAATGATTGCTGTCTCTATAGTTCTTTACTATAGAAAGGAACTTCCATTTAAGCTTTTAGATTAATGTAAAGGCTTTATGCACAGCAGTTAGAGGTCATTATATTGACCTAGTATTGGGTCATGGACTGTTAACAGTCTTCATTTTAGTTTGTATTTAGCTTCAAATAATTTTTGCTAATTTCAATAACACTGAAATAGTTTGCCCTTTATTCTCAAAAATAAAGAATATTGCATAAGGTGAATATTTCCTGATGCTAAGTACAGAGACATCTAACACTGCTATTGCTGTTCCCCAGGAATCCTGTTCTAGAACACTGAATGCTTTGCCCTATCTAATTTACAAATGTGCCATGATCTGTTATACATAGAAGCACATACACAATTTAGTATCTTGTTCTAGATTTCATGAATCCCTCTTAATATTTTTATCTTTATTTTCTAATTCCTGACCACACTTACCTACAGATGAATGAATAGAAGAGCTGCATGTGATATAAGGCTACCACTTCAGAGTCGTTTGGAAAAGTCTGTCAGGTTCCTATCAATAAGGAGCCCACTATAGTCAGAACCACCTACCTACCAGATTATCAGTAGGGCAAAGCCCATTTTAGGTGCCAAAATCCTTCATCTCTGACAATCTAAAGTTATGACCATAGCGGTAGAGAACATTGATTCAGGGGACTGATACATGTGTTGAATCATAGAGATACATTGGCAGAAGAAGAGAAATGCTCTCAAATGTTATATAAATAAAGCATTTCATGAACTGAGTATCCGCTGTAAAGTGTGATCTAAGGCATCATAAAGAATGTGGTAAACATAGTTTCTGTCCTCAGGAAGTCTGTTATTTAAAGATGAATGATAAGGGTAGAGTATTTGGATACTTGCATTCTACTGTGTGTCCCTTACATGTGACTGTGATAAAATGATAGGTGAAAGCCTAAACTCAGGATCCTGTGAAAGAAACAGATGACATTCACGTTGAGGATGTGTCCAGTAAGAGTGAATGGGTAGTGGTATGAAATATCAAATCAACCAAGAGAGGGAAATTGAATTAGATTTGGCCAGAGTGTCATTGTTTATAGAGAGCAAAATAAATGGATGTACAGATGAATGAAGCCTAATTGCTAAGGGGCCCATAGGTAAATTAGAAATGACCAAAAATAGAGATGCATGTTGTGATGCTTTAGAACAAAGATTGGAAAATCTTTTCTGTGATGGACCAGATGAATACATGGTGCTGTTTTTAATAAAACTTTATTTATACTAATCAGTGATGGGCTGGATTTGGCTTGTGGGCTACATTTTGTTGACCTTTCCTTTGGCTATGTGTGCTTTTACTACAACAAAGTATTTTCTACTCTTGTTTAAATAGTGGGATTAAAATTTTAAGTTCATCTGAATTTTCACTACTGTGGAATTACCTTTGGGTCAAGCTCTATTTAAATCACATAACAAAATTTCTTGTTTAATTATATACCAAAAATTTCTTTACCTTCTTCAATTGATTCTTTTTACTCTGTGTTCACAGATATTGACGAATGCCAGCACCATCACCTCTGCTCCCATGGGCAGTGCAGGAACACAGAGGGCTCCTTCCAGTGTATGTGCAACCAGGGGTACAGAGCATCTGTACTTGGAGACCACTGTGAGGGTGAGCAGCACCTTCTACCACAGAGTCATATAATCTGGAGTCTTCTCAGCTTCTGGGCATGAGTGCAACCTTTGACTTCACAGCTGAGGGTTAGCTCCTGCCAAGTTTCAGCCAGGGTCGCATGAATAAGACATAAAAAGGAGGAGAGGGCAGATTTTCTTTATAGCAACAATGAGTGGTTTAACCTGGGTGCATCGTTATAAATTATAATACCTCATATGTGCAAATACTATCTTCTAAATGTCCCAACAAGTAAACATGGCTTCATTTTCCATGAAAGTGGAAGTTTTTTCTTAAGATTTTTTTTATAGTTTGTCTTTTTCATTGAATTTTTGTGTATTTCAAACAGAACATCTCAATCAATCTTAATCATCTTTCTACCCCCTTCCCTATAAGTGGAAGGTTTTTAAGAGCTGAATTTTTCTGTTTGAAACATTTCTAGAAGACACCTCATATGTTGAGCACTGGGTGGTTGACTGTGGCCCAGAACCTGTCTAAAGTGTTCAGGATAGCCAAGGCAGCTCATACATAGGAATGTTTCCTCTCTGCCCCTCAGCTCATCACTCGTGGACTTTCAGTGTGTGCAGGGTCCACCCAAGTAGCTCTGTTTCCAGCATGCCTGCTGCTTTGCTGTATTTACAGTCCATCATTTGTGAAATCAGAAACACATCATGCCATGTCTCCTGGGCAGCATCAGAATGTCAAAGTGCAGGGTGACATCACTTTCTTATTCATGCAACCTGAGCACCTGACAATAAGCAGCATAAGGGTGGGAGAGTGTCTTTTGGCTCATGATTTGAATATGTAGTGCATCGTGATGGGGAAGGCTTGGCAGGGCTTGCTGCTTGACGCTGTTGCAGCAGGAGGGTAAAGCTAACTGTGCGTGTTTGTGGACCTGCGAGCAGAGACAGGACAGGTAATAAGTTGAGCTCTAGACATCAAGGCCCACCCCAATGACCAGTTTCCTCCAACTAGCTAGAGGTTTCTGAAGGTTTCACAGACTCTCAAAACAGTGTTGCTAGCTGGAGACCAGTGTTCAGACCCCTGAGGGAGATTATACATTCAAACCATAACTGCCAGAGCTCCATCTTTGAGAGACATGAATGGGTATTTTACAGAAGAATCTGCTGGCACATTACTTAATGGTCAGACACACTTTGTACTCCTAGTTCATTGGGCTGGAGAAAAGCAGTTATAGTTATAGCATGCTGCATTAAAATTTTTTTGTGTATGTGAATGTTTTGTGTCTATGTATGTAAGTGCACCATGTGCATAAATGCCTACAGAGGCCAGAATCAGGGCATCAGATCTCTTGGAACTGGAGTTACAGACCCTTGTTAGTTGCCATGTGGGTGGCTGGGAATCAAACTTAGGTCCTCTGCAAGAGCACCCAGTGCTCTTAACTGCGGAGCCATCTCTCTAGGCTCAGCATGCCACATTTTTTTTGACAAGACAACTTGATACACATATTCCCAGAGGGCTGAGTACCCAGTTTCAGCTGCTGCTGAGAGTCTGAAATGACTCAGGCCTCATAGAGGACAACTTAGGCATAATTTCAGTGGCTTTAAAATTGATGTTATATGTGTGAATGGGTAAGTCAGCCTCTAAGGTTTTACCCAAGAGTGATAGTGTTGCTCAGAGCTTAATTAGATGGACAAAAGGCTATTATCTGTATTTCTTTTGAAAATTTGGCAAATGGTCACAGAGAAGTGAGAAATCAGAAGCATTGAAAAACTGTGTAAACCATATGGATAGAAGTTAATGATTCAGCATCGTAACATTCAAAGGAAGAAGGCTTGGTTGGGTTGTGGGATGCCTTGTGCTGTGGACAGCCTATCATGGAAGGGTCTCATAGAAGTCAGTAGATAGCAAGACCCATACCAAGGCATGGCAAAGCTAAACTGACCATCCATGTTTTTTCTGCCCTGATTCTTGGCCAATCCAAGAGGGTCACCAGGCCATGCCTGAGTTTTGGATAATATTAACTCACCAGAGAGCAGACTCCTTTATTCTGGCTTTCTTAAAATGTAGGTGTCTCATCGAAGTCCAAAAACTTTTACTCTTAAAACATTCATTGCATGACAAGCCAAACCAAGCCTGGAGCCAACTTATGTATAAGATCTAATTATGCTCCACGGGAAAGCTTCCTTTGGATTGTGTAATGAGGCTCCACTCTCTTAAAGTCAGGATTAATTTCCCTAGTGTTTGGAGTTATACATAGGCCTGGAGTCCATCCGTGTAACTCAGAGCTCCCTTTGAAACTACATTAGCACTTCAGCCTGTTAATTCCCATCTAGTCCTGTTTCCGCCCCTCCGCGGGGGAATATATTTTGCTGTAATTGACTGTCTATGACTGTTCACATGCCTCTCACAGCTGTGGAGGCAAGAGCCTTCCTTCTTGTTGGATTTTACGTTTACATGTGTAATTTTTCCTTAATTCTGGGAAAGACCTCATTTCCATACTCTGTCATCCTGTGATCCTGCTGGCCTCCTCTGAGAATCAGAATCCAACTGTGTGCTCACTGCCATGTGCAGCGTGCTGGGTGTGATATTGGTGACCTTCTTGACCCAGTGTTTAGAGATCTCAGGCCTTTCAGTCTTCAAAAGGCTCTGCCTCTGACTGGTTACTCTTGTAGGCACCATCTTTAATCTCACCTCTCCCTGGACTTGTCCCAGCCCCTCTGATGTTGCGTTCTGTAGCTTCCTTACAGAGTGTCAGAAGATAACTTATTACTCACTCTGGCCATTTATATGTCAACAAAATAAAAAAAAAGTCATTGTAGTTTTTATTTTCACATCAGAATCATTCATTCATATACTTGTTCAACACATATTCATTTACTAGCAAATTTGTAGAAACCCACAGTTATAGGTATAGGACATATATAAAAGAGAAATTCCTACTCTTGTGGAACTAATGATAATTCTAGTGATGAATAGAACAATGAATATGATGTGTGATTATTTGTGGAGAGAACATTGCATTCAAAGTAAAACCCCATGTAGAGATCCCCAGGGGCAGATTTTGTGGAGATTGGGAGTTCCACATGGCATGTTCAATTTTCAGTGCCAGAATGAATATTCAAGTAAAGATCCCTGAAAATCAATTAGATGTATTCATTTGAATCGAGGGACAAGCACTGGGTGTGAATCTTTAGCACATAGATAGTGTTTAAATCCTTGAGAGTAAAATGGGATCACCAAAAGAGGAAGTCATGCTGAAAAAGAGAAGCGTTATGGGCCCTCCAACATATAGAAGTGAGGAAATAGGTAGAAAGTAGCAAAGGGGATGAGGAAGTGACTTGTGAAGGAGAAAGAAAGCTGGAATCCAAAAGAAAAAGTTCCAAGAGGGGAGAGAATTCTGCACTGTGACAAACATTCCTGCCAGGCACAGAGGATCAGAAATGGATCATTTCACAAGGTGAAGGGGGTTAATCACCTAGACAAATTTGGTAGAAGACTAGCCTGACAGGGATCTGTTGCTCCTTCCTTCCTAGGAAGAATCTGTATTCACACCATCCACATCGCCCCAGGTGGCGTGGTGGGGAACAGTCCTACATTGAGCTCTCTTGATATTCAACTTACTCTTCTATTTTTAATTTTTTTTTATTTTTGGAGATAGGATGTCAGGATGTCAATATGTAGCCTAAGCTGACCTTGACCTCATTGCAACACAGACTGCCCTAAGACTTGTGATCCTCCTGCAGTGGCTTCTGGAATGCTGGCTATCAGGCGTGCCCTGCTATGCTCAGTTCTCACTCAGTTTTTTTGGTTGGTTTTTGCTTTTCAAGGCAGTTGCATCTTGCAAAGAGAAATGAAAATGTATACTAAACTTGACTCTATCGCACGTAGCTCAAGGGTTTTAAAATGTATACAGTAATTTATACAGTTAAAATAATGCTATTTTTTCTCAGATTTGAATGAATGAAATAAAGAATATTAAAAATTCCTGTTCTCAGAGCATTTAAATCATTTGCACTGAGGCAAATAGGTGGCTTATGTGGTGTTTCCTTGTTACTGAGATTCACATTCTCAGGATTTGCCTCAGTTTTTAGTTGAGGTTTCTTAATTTAATGCCAATAAATAAGTAAGGCTCTATTCACTGTGTTATCTTCTTTTCCTAATGAGCAAAGAAAGAAAGATTGCTTTAAAATCTCCTCACCTGCACGATATGGATGCACAGACTTGCATGTAGACAGTGCATTCATACACATACAGAAATAAATAAAATTAAAAAAAAATTTTTTTAAATCTCCTCACCCAACATGCACCCATTAGAATTGCTATGGAGTTAGCAGAATTAATACGAACATTCAGACACCCCCTACCCCACCAGCGGGAGAATACAATATATAATGGCACATTTTAGAAAGCAGTATTTTTTTTTAAGAAATTAAGCATTCATCTACTTTAAGACCCAGCCATTATACCCTAGGAATCTACTCAAAGAAAATGAAAGCATATGTTCACACAAAGACACACCCATCAATGCTTGTAGAATCCTTGTTTGTAGTAGCCAAAATGCCAAGTCCAGGTGCTCATCAAAAGGCAAAGAGGTAAACAACATGTGGTATATTCATAAAATAAAATACTACTTGGCAAGAAAGACAAACAAGCTTGTAGGAAGCTTTCTTTTTATGTCAAACAGGACCATGTGGCCCTGTTAAAGGAAGGGGAACACACTGTCTACCCACTTTGTGGACACTGTGGGGAGCTGACCCCTCGGTGCAGAGGCCAGCCAGCTACTTTCTGTAGCCCAGCCTGAGTGGTACTTCCAACTCAGGCCCTTAGCCTGGACCCACGAGACATGTGTTCTGCTCTTGGCTGTGACTCCCCACCTGCCCAGAGACTGCAGAACCCTGGACAGGAATTTCAGGCTGAGGGCCGATGGCCTATCTTCAGCCTATATCCACTCACAACACCACCTACCCAGATTGGTGGTCCACAAAGGGAACCTTTTTCCAACCCACTGGCCACTGGAATGAAATGCAGGCCTACCTTACCCTGTATGCATGCAATAATTAATAAAAATAACAGCCAGGAATTCTGTGATGATGTTACTATGAAATTCAAATTTATTGCTTGCTACAGCCTGCTTTTATAAACTAAATGACCTCAGTTCCCAGGACCAAACATAAATCCCCCAACTCTGTGCTACTGCACACCATTGCCCCACCCAGTATCACCCAGCTAGGCCATGTCATTTGCTCCTCCTTGGGGTGGGGTCAGGCCCTCGGCCACATGTTACCCTGAGGCATGCTAGCTGAAAGCTATCCTGCAATTCAAACTGGAATTTCCTACACAAGCTAGTGCATTGAGCTGGACTCTAAAATTGGGTATACTTACTATGCATCAAATATATTTCAGTGAAGGTGGAAAAAGACACTAAAAGAAAAGTAGTGACTCACTTGCACTGAAATAGGAGGTCAGATCATTCTTATGTTTCAGAGCGGCCATATTCAGGGCACTGGAATCTGGGCACATACTCCTCATAACTTTAACACTCATTCTATTCTTTGACAGAATGAGATGGGTCAACCCTCTCTTCTTTGTCTTTTTTATAGCAGTGGTTGGTCGGGTTCAGTGAGGAAACTAATTCAGCATCCTTATCTTGAACCACACAGTGGGAGTGGATGGAGAACTTTTACATTCTCCATCGTCACTTCTATCTGGAAATTCTCCTGTGTTTTAGCAGCCATGAGAATTATTTGGAAAAAATGCCAAATTCTGAGGAAACAAAGGAAGATTTGTTCCTTAACTTTCTTGAGCAATAATTGTTTAAATCTTGCACAGACAGCAGCAGAAGAGAGGTCCATGTAGTGCATTAGGAGTCAGGAGCTCCCTTAGCAGTCCCTGAGGCCACCAACAGCCCCTGGAGAACCCACCTGACATGAGCAGCATCAGTGACTGTTATGGTCCTCACTGTCGGAACTCCTCATTGGCATTGTACATACGCTTTACAGACAGTCGCTAAAATCTAGGCCACATCAATCTGTTTATGATAGTACCTAAGACTTAACTAGGATTCTGATCTGTCGGTTTTATGTCAAAGGGTCCCTCCACCGCACAGCCCCCACATTCTGCCCCACTGCCTAGACTCCAAGTAAATTCCTTCTGTTTCAGGTCAACTTTTAGTTCCTTTCTGTAAATTCATATTGCCCAGAAATTTAGTGGTGTTATTCTGTCAACTAATTATATTTTGTAATAATTGTATGTTAAATTGTTTGGGACCTATTAAAGCACTTTAAGGTCTTATGTGTTTATTTTTATTAAGACTGCAATTTTAAGGTTTTATTTTAATAACATTTCTCTCTGCAGGGGGGAAGCTAGCTAAGCGCTTTCAAGCTTTCCCTGTACCATATGAAATGGAATCTTACACAAATAGATGAAGGAACTTAAGTATGCTCAAGGGATTCTTAGCAGCATGGATTTAAAACAATTTGTATTCTATATCATTACTAAGAACACGAACAAGTAAATTATTCAATACAAAATGTTGACTCCTCTTCTTCCAAATAATTGCATTTAGTACATGACACATAGGAGTCTGAAGCAGGAAGATTGTAAGATCCAGGCTAGTTCAGACAATATAGTTTTACCCTGTCTCAAAAAAGCCAGGGGGGGGGGCTGGACAGAGGTTAAGAGCACTGGTTGCTTTCGGGGAGGACTCAGGTTGAGCTCCCAGCAACTAACAGTCTTCCATAACTCTGGTTCTAGGTAATCTGACACCCTTGTCTGGCCTCCGTAGGTGTTACATTCATGGCTGCACTTAAATACATGCAGGAAGCAGGGCATAATGGCAGATTTTTAATCCTAGCACTGGGGAGGAGAAGTGGGTGGATCTCTGTGAGATCAAGGTCAGCCTGGTCTTCATAGCAAGTTCTAGGCCAGCTGAGGCTACAGGGAGACCCTAGCTCAAAAAAGAACAACAACAGCAGCAAAAGGGAGGCAAAATCCGCATAGATATAAAATAATAAACACACCAGGCGTGGTGGGGCACGCCTTTAATCCAGGAAGCAGAGGCAGGCAGATGTCTGTGAGTTCAAGGCCAGCCTGGTCTACATAGAGAGTTCCAAGACAGCTGGGGCTGCAGGGAGAACCTGTCTCAAAAAGACCAAAATAAATAATAAATAAATAAATATAATAAACAAATAAAAGTTTCTGTGTTTATTCAAAACTGAAATCCTGCTGAGTACATACCTGTCGTAGTTTGTCTTCCATTGCTGTGACAAAACATTCTGACCAACACCAACTTGGGGAGGAAAGGGTTTATTCAGCTTACATCTCCCGGGTCACAGTTCATCACTTAGGGAGTCCAAGGCAGGAACTCAGGGCAGGAACCTGGAGGCAGGAGCTGAAGCACAGGCCATGTTCACCGGCTTGCTTTCTCTCGCTCATGCCCAGCCTGCCTTCTTATACTGTCACTGCTCAACAATCAAGACAATACACCACAGATGTGGCCACAGGCCAATTCAATGGACCAAATTCCCCAACTGAGGCTCCCTCAACCCAGGTGTGTCAAGTTGACACTAAAGCTATCCAGCACAATACCATAATCCTAGCCCTTAGAAGGCCGAGGCAGGAAGATGGGAAGTTTCAGGCATGACCTTGTCTCAATGAAATAAAAACAAAACCTCAAAAAAGCTAAAAATTTTTTTCAAAACAGTGCAGTTAAAGAAAAATCTGTGTATGTTTATGTGATTTCCATGTGTCCACGTAAAAATGTATAATCCTCTCTGTATGGTCTCCTTAATCACCCTTTGAATTGGCTTGTAGATATCAATGAATGCTTGGAGGACAGCAATGTCTGCCAGGGAGGAGACTGCATCAACACAGCCGGTTCCTACACCTGCACGTGTCCCGATGGATTTCAGCTAAATGAGCACAAAGGATGCCAAGGTACTTCTTCCTTCCCCTGTTATTATTTATGTAGCTATTCAATTCTGCAGGGCTTCGGCACAATTTGTAAATTTTCCACTTGCTTTATTTATAAGTAATCTATGCCACCTTGCATTTCACAAAGTACTTTCTTAGACTGTCCTCAAGGATAAGAAGGGCTTGCTCTGAACCTGTTAACCAAAGCTTGTGCCTGTTAGGACCAGGAACATTCTCAGGTTGTAGGGCTTTACAGTTGCCTGCACTCTGCCTTTCCTTCTACCTTCCAAACTTGTTGGTACTTGATTCTCAATTATCTTCCTAGATTTTTTTGTACTCATGAATATTTCATTCTGTCTCAGAGGTAGTATTATTTGTCCTTCTCCTGATCCCTGTTTTTATCCAGTACCCTCCATTCCTTTATCTCTTTCTAAAGAGTCTCACTAATAGTTTGGTTAAAATTATGAAGGATACGATTTATTATTTTTCAAAGTGCTATCAACATTTATTCTCCTAAACAACAGAGTGGACACAGGCTGCTAATAATAACATAGCAATATGGGGCTGGAGAGATGACTCAGTAGTTAAGAGCCCTGGCTATTCCTGCAGAAGACCCAGGTTCAAATTGCACCACCCACATGGCAGCTAACAACCATCTGTAACTCCAGTCCCTTTTCTGACTTCTATGGGCATTGCACCACATAGGTGTGCTTACGTACATGCAGGCAATACATTCATATACATAAAATAAAAGCAAGATTTTTTTCATTTGAGACATATTCTGTGTATATATATGTATATATATATATATATATATATATATATATACACA